>WAAD01043299.1:11735-35018 GCA_013389945.1 Fregata magnificens | reverse complement strand
GATCAGGAGAAACAAAACCCTCAAAAACTTCTGCATCTGGACTTGCAACCCTTACTCAGGCAAACAGATCCACAAGATCCAGGAGCATTTTTTTGTCACTGTCCCAGTTCCTTCAAATCAATTCTTTCATACATCTGCCTCATATTCACTATTGCTTTTAACCCTCTTTAGACAGTTATTTTCTGTTCTTTACTGAGGCAGCTGCTCAGATAGCATGACAAAAATTAAAACATGAAGGAAATCTTTTAAAGGACCTTCTCTTCTGCAAATGTAAACATAGTATTCATAAATGGACCTTCATGGAAAATGAGGATTGTTAGAGAGCATAATTACAACGTCAGCATACCCTTCCCTGTTACCCAAACTATCTGTTTTACCTAACGACACTCTGGCAGGCACAGCTGACTGACTGATCCAGAAGGATACCCACGACATGGCCACTAGTAAGATAGAAGGAACGTAAGACTGAATGATGTAAACTCCTCGATTTCGCCGAAGGTGGAAGTGGAGACTGAGCCTGGGAAACTGACCTGCTGGAAAAAAGAGCAGACAAAGAAAGATTCTGACTGTGTGAATTACAGTTAAACTGATATTCAAAATAACTTTTCCTATAATGACACAGATCTACATTCTTAGACATCTTTTGGACAAGGATCCCAAAAAGCTTTTTTGAATGTTGTTCAATTAGTCTTCATAAACCCTGCATGAGGTACTGCAGTTCTCATCAGCACTGTTAGCTNAAAATTACTCCAATCTTTTACAAACGCTGCAATAAACCCAGTGGTATGCATACACCACTGACTTCTATTGGATAGAATTAGAATGATCTGACTGTATGCCATAAGCCTCATAACATCAGGGCTAATGGAAATTTTTATTCAGCCGAAGTTGCAAATTAGGTCAAGAAAATGTGAGCTATATCTTAAGTGTTTTTTATCAAGTGCTGTCTGGCTACTCCACGCAGTATTTTGTCAAACATACAGAGCTAAAGGACACAATATGCTACCCTGGCTACCTGAAGGCTCAGCAAAGGTTGCCATTTTTTACAAGCATAAGCTAAAGAAAATTCTTATCAGAAACCTGACAGATTCTTAAATTAGTTACTTAAGAAGAAGGATTTTCTATTATAGATGTAGGAGGTTTCCCTATGCAGGAAAAAGTCTGATACTGTCCCTGAATTGAAGACAGATCCTGTTACCAGATTTGAAGTTCATCATTTCTGTTGTGAACTGATAATTGGTAATTGTGAATTGCGCAAGCTGCAGCTTATCCAGCCCATGGATCTCCTCCTGGTTTTCTGACCAGTGGTAGACGATGTCCTCTGAAGAGTAGCCATCTGCCAAAAGAAAGCTGAATAAACACAAAGTTTGAGGAAGAAATTAAGAACTTAGAGGACTCATTGTGGAAGTCCTCTAATTCCTCTGCTATGCTGATTTTCATCGGTCCCATTGCAAACATGTTGTCATTCATTCTGGATAACTCACTGTCCTAGCAACATCAATGTTGCCAGTGTCACACTGGGGTAGCTTTCCTACAGGGAGAATAATCCAAGTTGATTCACGCTGACTAGGAATATGTGGTATGGAACAATGCACTTCAGTGTCATGAGAAATATTCAAATTATCTCTCAAAAAGCTCATTTGCGTACTCACTTAAAGTAGAGTACCAGTTACTGTAGCACTCAAACTAGCCTACTTACCCCTGCATGGTGCTTGGATCTGGGAGTCACAGAAATTTCTGTTTGTAAAAGAAAATAACTATTAAATCTAATCTATCTATGCCTATCCTATTGAAGACAGATCAGAGTGTAATTCGGTACTGCAAGTCTATCTCCAAGTTCACACATTGATTTTATGAGATAGGTACTCTGTACCAGTCAGGCGGTGTTGGGGAAACAGATTTCCTTTGTCAGGGATTCCCCCAGTGTCCTCAAAAAGTGTGCGCCCAGTTGGCTCTGTATCTCCTCTTGCAGGCCCTACAGTGCTTTTACAAATGGACGCTGCATGAAAGTGAAGTATATGGCCAAATTGTTCATATGAATCCCCACTCTTGGAAACAACTGTTAGGGCCTCCCCCAGGCGTAAAGTAGTTTAATCAGAAAACAATGCCTATGCAAACTGCCTATGCAGTGTTTTTCTGTCAGTTCTCCTCCTAACAGCTTTTGAACTTCCTCAATATTTTCAAACCAAAATGACAAAAAGGTAAAGGTTTCAAAGATGCTAGGTTCTTGAAAGTTTTGTAAGAAATGGTGTGTAGAGAACAGAAAATCAAATTTTTGCATCCAGTTAGAGAACAGCAGTATAACTCAGAACCACGTCCATTCTGAGATGCACCAGCTAGCACGACAATCACCATGTATATCAGCCTGTTAATGACTGCAGTTTGGCATGGGTGGCAGCTGGAAGATAACTGCTAGGGAGAGGTGCAGGGCACCAGGGACATGAGAGAAGCAGGGGGATATGTATGAGGGGATTTATGTAATACGCAAATCCATAGGAAATCGATCTTTGCTAGTTTTGCTGTTAACGAACAACTTGCTACTAAACCATTCATTTGTTTAAAGAGGCTTTATTTCTACAAGTTTATTTCACTGAAATCAAAGCCCTCAAATTCAATTAAAAAATTCAACCACCACCAAAACTCCCTGCAGAACTTGCTGGGAGAGAGGATTGATTGCTGGTTCACTGTCTGCTGCCTCTGCCTTTGGTGATTACATAAGTAAAACTGTAGATTGCTATTTTTGACAGGATAAAATGGTGTTGTGGTTAATTGCCTAGAAAACAAAGTCAGTGCTAGAAAAGAAAAAGAGAAACTTGCATCAGTAGGCCAGTGAATCTGCTCAGAAACTGCTATTCACAAATCTCTGGAACCCTCAGGATCTGTAGACTCCTTGATATAAAAACCACAAAAGGCCGGATTCATTGCCATTGATTGAGTGGCCACTGCTTGTGTCAGTGGTGAATTTCATCCAAAAGTATTAATGCTCATGGGAGTTGCATGCTGATATAGATAAAATACAGGTTGGACAAAATACAAATTCATTATTCACCCTCCTTTGTGAGTACAAATGAATTTAAGCCAATCCATGCAGTATTCTGATTGATTTCTGTGTAACAGATACAGGAATGCCTAGGCAAGCTAAACAGCTATGTAAGGGTTAGTCACAATGGCATTCATTAAAAGCAGGGAATTCTTTCTTTTTCCTGTTTTCTCATAGAACAAAAATAGCACATAAAATTTTGCCTGTGGACATCTCTATTTATTCTCACTGGATTTGATGAAAACCTCAGTAATGCTAGTGACTGTCACAATTGCCCTAGGTTTTACATGAAGCACAAAGTTCCAGACATTTGTCAACAGGACTGTAGGTTGTTCATCTTCTCTAAATTAAATCCTATAGTTTTGAATTGGATCAGAGCTGAACTGGTATTGAAAAGTCCATAGTCTAATGCTCAACACAGAGAATGAAGGGATTCCTGTTTGTACCCTTTATTTCTAAATCCTAAGGCACCCCGACATCATTGACTAAAGCCGAATTATTCCAGCAAGCTAAGTACCATATATGCAGGCTTTAAACAAAATACAGATTATATGAAACACTGTACTCAGCCCTTACAGCTTTCCAAATCCAACATGCATTCTTGCTCATCCATCGGGTACTTGGAAAGGTCCATGTCACAGGCCACTGTAGAGGTAATCCTGTTCCAAGCAATGTGAACACCAGTTAGTTGCATTCAGATAGAGCCTTTTCCTCAGAACTCAAAGACTAAATGGAAAACTTTGAAACCTTAATACTAATACAGGAAACTATTTCCAAAATCCTTATGGCTATTGTCTTTACTAAGTCTGTGGGAAACCCAAAGGTGGGGGGAAATTGAAGAAAGGTCAAATGACTTGTCTAATGTCAGAGGACACTTCAGCTGCTTCTGATGATAAAAAGGAGTTTTCTGAGTCAAATCTACTCCCTTCTACTGTCCCCAAGATCACTACCAATATCTTAAGGGTGACTTTGGACTTACCATTTCAAAGGTGCACACTCATTAATTTTTGGAACATTACACAATTAACTTTAAATACAGTTACTGAGTTCTAGCAAGAACACTCTCCCGAAGTGAGGAAATACTACCTTCTGTGTTTGAGAGATGGGGAAGTTGAGCCTAAATCAGGCTCATAGTTCCCTTGGAAAATAGTGAGAGAGTGGAGAACAGAATCTTTGCTTTGTATTCAGCATCTCCTTGCCTGGTGGCCAAATAGTTATGAGATGCTTATTTCCCATTAAGGACATTCTAAAAGTGATCAGTGATTATGCAGTGGAAAATGTGTTAGTGTTGGCAAAGATACCTTCCTGGCCATGTAATCCTTGTAAAGCAAAGGCATCTCTGATAGGAGTCGCCAGTACTTTCTTCCATTTTAAATTAATAATTATTTTAGGAAAGCATCCTAGGAAAACTGAGTGATTACTTTATAGTCTGTTCAAAAAGTTAATACATGATAGAGTACACTTGCACTCTTTGTCACTCACCTGATGCTGTATAAAATTACTCCATCTGGCTGGAGCCTGATAAGTTTGTTTTCCACAGTCACATCATGGAACCAGGCAGACTTGGCATTTACTATGAAAGTATCTGGCAACCAGAGCTTGTCCACAAACCGGCTGTCTAAGCCCAAAGTTTCATTGGTGTGGTTGTAAGACAGACGGTCATCTCGCCAGCTCTGGTGCAAAAATACCGTCATGGTATATTCCTGTGACAAGAGAAATCCCAATTAAAAAGTGATGCTAAACAAATGCAATGATAATGCCTTGGGACTTGGTCAAAAATCATTGTATTAGCCTAGAAATGTATTAACTGTTTCCTGTGCAAATAGGTATTTTTATACTCAGTCAACCATAGAGCTGCCCAAGCATTTTAATTTCTGTCATATGTTTCTACCATGGATAAACCCAAGATACCAAAAAGTGATTCAATGTCAGTGTTATATATAACATGTTGCAAGAGTTGCGTATGTCTTAATGAAGAAAATCAGCTTATTTATCTCCACAAGTACAACTTCTGTTTTTGAAGGCTTTTTAAAGCAAAACTAAAAAATCAGGTGAAGTTATGCATCTGTAATGAAGGGAAAGGATAGAGGGAAAGTCAAAGTTTTGGTTTTAAAATTAAATCTATCATGTTTCAGAAATGCAGTTAATTCATGCCTATGCTTGTTTATGTGACTTGTAGGTTGTTATACTCCACTGCTTTATTGAAAGGTCTTTACACAAAAAAAGAGGAGCATCTCACAACCAATCATTCCTGTAGCTTCTTTTTGGAAGTATCTGTGGTGAAAAGGAATTTGAACAGAAGTTGGAGTTAAAAGCTTAAAGTTAGGCTTTCTGTTAGTTAGTGCTGCACAGATCCAACCCTGATAACTGTAGTAAGAAATCTCAGTGACTTATACATGGCTAGATTCTTGTAATTGCCAATGTGTGCCAGAGGAGACTCTGCCTGTGTCTTAACATTTTTTTGTTCTTTGTTAGTTCTTTGTAGTATCTTCTTGTGGTAATTTCTCCACTCCAAACATGTTGGGGATCAACTGTCTCTCTATTTAGTTAGTTTTTTACACCTTCTCTTACTGCAGTACCTAAGTTCACAACTTGGTAGGTTTAACTGATAACATACCATGTTCACTTCTGAGATGTGGTCAATGCTGGCTACTTCAATTGCAAGAGCAACATTAACAGGAGGACCTGAGAAAAAATGTTTGAATGGGGTGATTTACATCATCATAGTACCTATAAAAATATAGATGACCCGAGACTGTTAATTCTTTCATACAGAGTGAATTCATAAAAGTGTTTTCCATTATAAAGTACACTTTCCAAGTAAAATCTACCTTAGAGCAAGAGATTTGAATCTTTTACAGATTGTGTCCTCAATTTCCAACAGAACACCTCATTTCAGTGATAAAGGACATGAGATACAATCACAGCTACTGAAAAGTATGGAATCCCTTCTGGAAACCACATCATCTAGTTTCAGACAGCATGACATAAAGCAAATGCAGAAATTATCGCTACTTGTTGTAATCCAAAATTCCTTCAACTTAGGAATCAGTGATTTAAGAACTGTATCAGCAAGAAGACTGTGTTGCTAACTCTGTTGTACAGTTCGTCTTTTTTCAAGATCAAGCAAATTGTTGATTGTTATTATTTCCAGTATCCAAGTAATAGACAACCACAACCTTTTAATCATGTAGAGGATGAAGTTCACATAAACATCAGAGGAAAGAAGGATTGTAAGAAACAGAAGAGACATCATTACTCTCAAAGTCTCACCTCCAATCCCAGGCCTGAAATTACGTGCATACCCTTTCATTAAATCATCCAGGTTGGGTAACCAGGATATTTCGATGTTGGAACCTATGTAATCTCCGATGTCATTCATAGCTCTAGGTAAAAAGAATAAGTAACTTTTAAAACTTGTCCATGTTTACAAACAGAAAAATAACAGAAAATTGAAGACATTGACTTCTTTTACACCAGAGACTACCTACAGTATAATCAGCTATATTGGTAATTTAGTGGAAAAATACTGTATATATATAGAAAAATCATTTCAGATATTTCTGTTTAAATCAAAACATATTTCAGGCAAGACTTTGGCCTCTTTCTGAAATACAAGCAGATACTTTTTTAAGGTTTTTTTCTTTTAAAAAAAAAAAGTAGGAAAAAAATTTAGAAATTTAAAGAAAGCATGAGGGAAACCAAGATACTTTGTATACTGCATGAAATGCATCTGTGAATGCTGAAATGTAGCTATCTGGGTAGCAGGACACAGCAGCTGTGACAGCGGCTAGTACCACTATGGAACAGCTGAAATCAAGGTGGCCAGTATATTGTCAAATGTGATGGGAAAACAGTAAAAATTACACAGCTGGAATTTGGATTTAACATCTTTGATACTGTGAAAAGTACCATTGGGCCTCAGAAATATGAAAAGCGATGCTAATAGAAGGTGTACAAACACCTGAAAACTGCAAAGATATGGTCAAAAAGGAGGTCTGGCTTAAAAAATGAACAGCTGAAAGCACAGAACCACCGAAGGGGGCATCCCCACGGCCCCGACCTGGCTTGGAGCTGCCCATGGGCCAGACCTGAACCTCGGCAGGAGCAGGCTGTGGTGCTGGAACTCGGGACATTCTGTCCATGGCACCCGAAAGCCCCGGTAGTTCTCCCTCACCCTGAGCCAAAGAGGTGGCTGTCTGCGGTCCACGCTACTCAGGAGCCTCCAGAAAACTCGAGAGGGGCCCATGGTTCTGCAGTGTGAGGAGCTGCCCATAGTGGTGAGCCTGAAGGATTTGACCATTGTCCTGGAACCTGAGGTGTGCTCCATGGTCCTAGAAATGCAGGGGCAAGAGCCCTGACTATGGTCCTGGATTTGGGGCCATTCCTGTCCATGGTCTTGAGCAGTAAGTGAGGTATCCATAGCACTGAAATGTCTCTGTCCCGCTCCACCTTCCCACAGGTGCCCCAGAGTTTTGGGCATATAGGGACGGTTCCGTCATGCTGGGAGGGCCCCAGCTCACCTGCTTGTGCTGTTTTGCACTTGCCGGCATCAGGCAGTGTGAGTTTTTGACCATCTGTCCTCAGGTCAGGAGTGTGGGATGCCGTAATGCACGCATCCTTTTGTAGTCACTCTTTGGACCTGAGTGAGCCACCAAACAGGTAGTAGGTTTTGTTTGGGAGGTAATATGTTGCTGCCAGATTTGTGTAGCATGCCACAGTCCCCCTCCCAGAAATAAGGCTCCATCTCTCAGGTGCTAGGCATATGCTTCTGTCTGATCTAGTGATGCTCCTTGAAGACATTAGCACAGTTTCTTGTTGCCATTTTCCACCACCTGGCAGATGCCAGCCCCTCAGCCCTTCTGGTACAAGCAGTTATGTGGATATTCCATAATCTCTTATAAACAAAGGCAAGCTTATATTGTCTTCATTAACTGTTTAAACTGAGCTGGCAGCCTTCATTTGAAGCAGATCTGTGCCTGCTCGCACAATTCCTCTTGCCAGCACTGTGATTGACATAGCAGGAATAGATAAATGAAGGACTGTGACAATGTCTACCACAACTATCTGCAAACAGAAAATTTACCAGTGGTTTGAGAGGGCCTGTATCTGAATGCAAGTACTATATCAAAACTGTCTGAGCACTGTTTTAGCACCTTCCACTGAGTCCAGCAATAAATATGGCATTTGAGAGAGATATATCACTACTAACAGAAGAGAAACTCGTTAAACATCGATGAAAGGCTGCAGAGTAATATACCATAAACATATTCTGCCTTGGTACTTACAGAACTTTCTTAGAGTGTTCATGCGACATTGACCCACACAAAGCATGTTTTTTCTCTCCAAAATATGCCAGTCTGGGCATTCAGCTCAGCACATGCAGTTACTGCTAGCACAGTAGCAGAGTATCCTACAATAACCAACTCTTCTTCTCACAGGGGACTGAAAGAAAAAACTCTGATTGCCCTGGTCATAAAATTCTTGTCCCACATCTATGGAGTCAATCATATAAGGAAGGAGTTCTGGGATTACAATGTATAAATGTAAGTTCTGAGCAGCAGAGACACTGACAACTTGCATTAATGGAGTTGTCAAAGCTTAAGCGACCTTAAAGCATAGGGACGCTGCTCCAAAGTGAAACTTCATTCACAGCAAAATGTTAAAATTGGGGATATATATTAAATTGCATTTATAATGTTTCCTTGCCATGAGCACACTGCTGCATGTTCATCTCAAATGACTCTCTCAGATATTTCTCAGGTTCCTATATCTCTTCTGAGTAAGGATCTTGGAAGACTCGGAGCCATATTTTCAGCTACATAAGTTGGCATAACATAATTTATTTAGACAAGGGCTTTGAAGATTTATAACAGATGTTGACAGAGTTTTTTCCTTCTTTATTGGGTCTCATCAACTATATAAACACTTCTTTCCATCAGACTGCTGTTTCCTATGTGCTGGTCTTTCAATCATCCAACTGTCAGTATTCAATTAAATGAAATTATAGTTTCATAATACTTGACAAGATCCAGATGCTAAGGTCTGGCTTTCTTCTGCAATACCATCAAACATCGCAGTTCAGAAATTCTTTCATTTATTTTCTTTACATTCACTACCCTATTTCTGGAAATACTAAGGCTATCAGTTAACCCAGAAAACAAATAATTTTTTAAATTAAGGCCTTGGCAGATTAGAGAATATGAGACTATGTTGAAAGCATTTTGTTTAAAAATGTACTTATTTGTAACTTGTAAGTCTCAGCCATAGATATGTAATGGTATTCTTAATCAGTAAAATATCTGAGCTCCTTTTATAGGTAAAGAATGATACTTTAAGTCTTTTCGTAATTAGAGTAAGTAACTAGAATACACTTGAATGAATATATCTGCCTGAAATCGCTTTGCCTTTTCAGTAGAAGATGGTGCTTTTCGACTCCTGCTAAACAGTTGCTAAAACTGCAGCCAAGTTCTGTAAAGTGTTTTGAAAACAATACTCAAGTCAAAAGGTGACTGCACGGTAGTGACCCATCTTGTGTGCCTGATCTGTGAGGATGGGAGAATCTAGCTGATGCTTCCTACATACACAATAGTATGACAGTGCTAGGTACGAGTCGTTGTAAAATTAGAATACCATGTATATTTATGAGTGCTCAACCTGAGAAAAATAATAAAAACAAATTCTGCTGCTCCCATTTCACAATAGGTATTGCTACTTGATAGTAGGTATGCTATGTGCATCAAGAACTCATCGCCAGATAACTGACTTAGTCACTTGCTACAAAAGAAGTAATGTTGCTATAAGAACTGCCAGGACCCTCATCTTTTTTGAAAAAGCATTTACAGGATGCATCAGTTATCCTGTGTCAGTATTGTATTTTAATGGCATTAAGGAGAGCCATAGAGGTAAAAGGAAGTTAAAATGGTGAGAGTTGGGTTAAAAACTGTGGGCTATAGCTTGCTATGTGTTTTAAGCAGATTACAATCTAGAGGGAGTTTTACTTAAATATCCATGACACAATTAAAATTAATCCTGTTTCTATTATTAATAAAGCCTTAGGGTCAGATCATCAGTGTAACAAACGTCTGGAAGTTAGTGGAGCTACATGCACTTAATACCAGTGCAGGTTATTAAAGTATTACAGCTGAAATAATTTTGTGGCTAGATTTATTTTGTTGATGTTTATGCTACTGGTTCATTTTCAAATTTCTTTGAAATAGGGAACAAAATTACTCTTACTTAGTTACCGCCATTCTCACACACTAGCATGGTGCTCACAGAATGGCTCCTAGATACGCAAAGAGAATACGTGAATCAGAATAACCTACAGTTTCATTTACAAACAGTTATCACTGAGTTACCAAAAGCTTTTGCTAATATTAGGCTTTTTTTATGCAGGTGGTTAAGGGACTAGAGCATCTCTCATATGAGGAAAAGCTGAGAGAGCTAGGACTGTTTAGCCTGGAGAAGAGAAGGCTCAAGGAGGGATCTTATCAATATATATAAATACATGAAGGGAGGGTATAAAGAAGGCAGAGCCAGGCTCTTTGCACTGCTGCCCAGTGACAGGGCCAGAGGTAATGAGCACAAACTGAAACACAGGAGGTTCTGCTTGAACATCAGGAAACACTTCTTCACTGTGAGGGTGACTGAGCACTGGGACAGGTTGCTGAGAGAGGTTGTGGTCTCCCTCCTTGGCGATATTTAAATGCCGTCTGAACATGGTCCTGGCAGCCAGCTCTGGGTGGCCCTGCTTGAGCAGGGGGTTGGACCAGGTGACCTCCAGAGGTCCTCAACCATTCTGTCATTCTGTGAACCTATACTTTACCTTTAAACTACCCAGCGATCACTTTAAACAGCCATATTCTTCAAATTACATTTTGTCAGACTGACATGGAGGCTGGCGGAACAAGGGTAATAATACAGACATAAGAGCTAATGTAGCAGGGGCTGTATGCTGGGGTGTATGACTCAGCACGGTGTAAATGAGTCCAGGTTCTGCTTGTGTCAGTCTGATATGTGCTCTTTAGGTCTAAAGTCATCCCAGGTCTGCCAGCATAGTAGAAATCTCCCATTCCCCTCTTTTTTGTCCCTCAAGAATATTGAGGGAGAGGAGAAATAACAAACTCAAGAATATTATTCTACCTATAATATTTTCATTTCTTTTTTACCTGGTGAAGACAAAAGTGTGAATATTAGCAGATAGTATAGCAGTCCTCAGTCAAAAATGATGACTTTGGAAAGCAGACCTTTGTTTTCATGGCACTTTACAGGCCAGTTTGTGATAACTCCTTTGAGCCATTCCTTTAGACTTCTGTACATCAGATCCAGTGCTTTAAAGTTACATGAAGGACGGTGGGAGAATTTCATTCGTCCTTGATAAGCAGTTGGGATTATATATGGCCTAAAATATTATCCATTTTTTATACCTGAAGAAGGAAGACCAGAATAGAAAAGACGTATTGGGAGGGATTAACTTTTCATAGTGTAAGCAGTAAAGATGAAAAGAAAGGAAACTACTATTAGTTGATTCAGCAACTTCACTTCCTGACGTAAGCTGCTGTAAAGCTTGTTTTAGTAAGAAAAGGACTTTGTAAAATGAAGCTATTGATTTGTAAAATTGAAGGGGCATAACAGCTCATGAAAAAGCTTATCTTTACTTTGTACCAGGCCAGAGTGGGGTGCCTAGCTGACTGAATGGCAACACAGTCATGTGTACTAGTATCACTCTGGAAGTCATTCCCATACCTAAAGCTGAAGAAGATGGTTTTTCATCCACACTCTGACTCTGTACACATCTCATTTCAAGCAGATGTTCTGGAGAATATATTTGCATCTGTCCATATCTGGAGTTTAAGCATTGTGAGGACTTCAACAGAGCTCATTGTTAGCAGTAGAAAACAGATTACTGCTGTTTAAACTATGAAAAGAATAGTTAGTTCTCTTGCACACTAGACAAAGGGGAGAGGAAATCACCATTGATAAACCTGGCAAAACCATGAAGTTCTTCTTTCTAACAAAACTGTCCTTGACACAGATTAAGGAAGGCAACTCCAAGCAATGAATCTCAAATGACAAAGGAATGCATCACTTTCAGAGCTAAGTACTATCAGTTCTAAAATAAAAAGTACATATATCCCAAAATCCTTTCTATCCGAGCTGACATCTTTCTCCCAGCTGCTGCAGGACCATTGCATTCTACTAATGTGTAGTGATCTGGAGGAGAAGCATCAATGAACTTGGACAGCACATCTTTAAAGAGCTTATCAGGCAAGTGAGGTATTAGCCTGTCTTCACTATCTTCCAGAACATGTTTGAAGACGGTTCCTAGAAATTTATCAATATTGCTAGAAAAAAATCTGGTAAGTATTTAAATTACACCAAGGAAGGAGGCAATCTATATGTTCTGTGTGAAAGAGTGCATTACAGCAGTTGAACAAGACATAACAGTAGCAATATTATTTTTGCACAGCAGTGCCAAAAGCTCAGCAGCATCTTTAAGTCAGTGGCCAATGAGGTACTGATTTTAGGTCACACTTGTAGGGAGAGTGCGCTAACATTTTGACAACTATGTATAGCAGTAAGATGTGGAAAATCAGTTTTTGCAGCTCCCGTTTCTTCTTGAAATCTGCTAACCTGATTCTTTTGGGGACTGTGACATAGTTGTTATATGAGTCTTTTATCGTGGTAGATGGAAATACCAGTTTGACTGGTACCGAGGACCGAGATGGACTACACTTCATTTTTTTTTGAGATAATCCTTTAGGGGCAAATGTCCCAGATGTCATTGCCACTCAAGAAAACTTTTTCTTGGGAAAAAGACAAGGAATATCCTGCAAGGTCAGTGAAAAATCTGGCCTCTGGCAGGCTCCAGGATTATCCAGAGCAGTATGTGTATCCTTCCCATCTGCCATTCCTGACTCTAAGTGAAGCCCACTGTAAATATGTTTCATATTTTGAAATGTAATTGAAAAAGCACTAGGCTTAATTCATGGCAACCTTTTGAACATCAAAGCCCTTATTTCCTCTCTGTGAGTTTTAAGCTACAAAAAATGGACCACTCTTTGCATATATTCACGTGTTAAAGCCACTCTGTTTCCATGAATAGAAGTAAAAGGCTGAGGGAGACACACAACAGAAGCATAATTCCATGAAAATGTATAAAAGTCATTTAACATAGCAGAATCTTAAATACAAAAGATACATCTATTTTTAATTAGAGAATTAAAACCTCGTTCAGTAAAGAATTACAAAGTACGGACATACATCCCAAAACTCCTATCAATAGTACTCTTTCCCCGCGCAAATGAAGAAATATTTCACTAAGTGTGTTTCGGCAGATGATCTCATTCACTATGACACATTTATTATTGCAGCATCCACAGCATATCACACTCTGACAAAATAGTGGAAGCTAACCCAAAGAGCTGTCAGTCATATAAATGCCAAATTTCTTGCCACTAATCACTGTCTCAAGGAGTCCACAAAATACTACTTTTTAAAAGTGTTTATCTGAAAACAGCACTGCCATAAGTAGAATGTGCTGACTTAGGCTGATTTTGGCTCATTCACTTCAGTCAAATAGCACACATGACAGCGAAATTGCTTCAAATACAACAGCCCTCTAAAGCACCCTGAAAGGATGTTCAAAAATGCTGTGAGGAAGCAGGCTACATGTATTCCCCATTTCCCTCCTCTGCCAAACCTTAACATTATTTTAATAGGTAGTTTTGCCTTTGGGAAGTCTTATGTCATACCACTGAGTTCAGAACTGGCTGAAATATTCTTCCCTTTTTGAATATGTTTTTGCTTCACCTGTCAATATACAGTCCATAGAACTCCCAAGCAGAGAACTTAGTGGTTTTGGATGGCCTCTGTCATCATAACCATGAATCACATTACATACAGAAAACAAAATCAGAGCAATAAAATGTAGCTATTGGCAGTTATAAAACCACAGTATTAATAAAATACTGCTCTTCATAAAAGCATCTCTTACCAAAATACCAAAAATAATTACATGTAATACCATATTACAGAACTCCAAGGAAGCAGAATAAGGAGATAATGTGCTTCTTGGGCCCTTACAAGGGGAATTATTTCATAGGTCACCTATGCGTGAGTAAGTTTACTGATGTAAGGATAAAATTTCGTTTTAGTTCTGTTTAACTCCTCAAAAGTACACGTGTTAGCAAGGTTACTCAATTTTTACAAGATTAAACAATGTTCTGCCATAGCCACGCTAAATCCTGAATCTTCAGAAAACTGTCATACTGAACTGAGCAGTTTTCTTTGACCATTGAATGTCTTACACTTTGGCATATTTGGAAAACTACTACAAACTGAACAGTCGAAATTTCACAAGCCAGAATTTGCCTTGCGTGACTCTCTGCCACCAGTATATCTATTTCTAACAGCTCATAACTATTGTGTAACTGGAGGAAGAAAGTCAAGTAACTAGGTACTTAATCCACACATAAAATAATTTATCCAACAAATTCGAGGTTGCACGTATCTTGGCAGTTGCTGTGCCTAGAAACAGACCTTGAAGACAGAGGCTGAGAAGGCTGACTCTTCCTTAAAATTCTTTTTTTTCTTCTCTTATACTCAAACACCACTTTTCAACCAAAATACTTAATGCTAGCCCAAGTGCATATAGAGAAACAGGTTTATTGAAATTCTGGGCAAGATCTTGATGCCCTTAGGTCATAAGCAGTATTTTCTCTGCCTTCACTGTAATACTGGATTGCTTCAGAGCATGAGGGTGTCAGGATCTGACCCTGGATAACAGATTCAAGGTCATAGGATAAATGATTATGTCAGTCCTGAATAAGAGCAGTTGACTTGACACTTCCTCTAATGCAAGATCCTTTTCCTTCCCAGTGAAGAAATCAGATCTCACTAATTAATTCCAAAAACTGTGACAGCAATGTTATGTCTTACTACAATTATCACTTTGCTTCTTATACTCCTCTGAAGCTATTAATAATGTCTATAAAGTAGAAGTAGGAAGACGCATTTAATACCACAGCCATCTCTGCTCTGGATGATGTAGGCATGCTTTTACATGCAGCAAGTTCTTTTTTACTCCCCCTTCTATTTTCATTGCATAATCATGGCAAGCTTTCTCCACATACAGCCTCCAGATCTGTACAGAATACATAGAGAACATAGCGGTTGCCTGGCTAACACCTCCTGAATAAATGTGACTGAGAATTGAAAACATATAGCTTTACAATTTATTATTTTAAGAAATGGTTAGCATTCTTCAGACGTTTTTTTCTAAGATCTCTGCCAGTCTCTTCCTCTTATCTCAAGTTCAGGAGACTTAATGAACCCGATAGAGAGGAATGTCTGTATTTTGGGGTTTTTAATTGTGCCTATGGAGGCCCTAAGCAAAGATGTTCAGTTAGTACCCCACTGGTCGTGCTGGGCTTTGTGGAAGAGTTTCGCGTTCAAGGAGGCCCCCTACAGAGCCGTTTAAAGGGGATGAGGCTGCGCTGGGATGTGCAGTGCCATTACAGGAAGTGATTGCCCCCGATTCGGAGTAAGTGCCCTCGGGAAAAGGCTTCCACAGGCATCCTGTTAAAAACACACCCCTTGATTAACCCAAGAAACTGCTGCTCGGTTGGCAGAAGTGCATGCAGACTAGGAAAAGAAGAAGGAAAAAAAAAGATGGGGCACATCGGGCAAACTCTTCAGTCAAGACCCCTTTTTCTACTTAGCACTCACTCAGAGCAGTCGTAGCCCTTAAATGGAGAGCATCCCTGGGCAAACGTGGGAGCCTCAGCCAGACCTGGCATTCTTCACCCCAGCCACGCCGAAAGAACGGCTGTCTAAGGCCAGTCAAAGAACGAACGATAAGGCGTTTTCTTACCTGATACACCGGTGCTGTTGGGTGCACAGCAGAACCAAGGCAGGAAAAACCCAGGCAAGGAATTCCATTTTACTCCCATTTATTAGAGAGTGGCAAACACAACCCAGGTTCCCTGGCTCTCTTGGCAGCTCCACAGCTCCGGCAGCGTTGCCATCCTTGCTCGCTGTGAGAAGTTGAGGCTGAGTTTAAAGCGGCGCGTTGTTGCTCAGCAGCGGCAGCCCCCACAGTCCCTACGGCGCCCGGGAGCCATGCGGGCGGGCAGAAGCGCGGAGCAGGCAGCCGGGCAGCTCCCCTCCTCCCNGCCGCCCGGCCTCGGCACGCCTCCCCCGCCGCTTGCGGGAGCGCCTCGCTCTGCCCCCGGCCGCTCCTGCCGGCTGCGAGGCTGGTTGCCGAAAATAACCTCCAAAATGACAGAGTAATCCCGCCGAGCGCGGCGGGGGGGGCAAACTAAAAGTGCGCCGGAGGCACTAGACGCGTCCTGTGCCAATAATCACGGGGAGGAGGCGGGAGACGCGGCCCGAGCTAAGGGCGAAGGCGATTTAGCCGGAGAGCGCCGGCAGCCCGGAGCGAGCTCGGAGCGAGAGGAAGAGCGGGTTTACGCGGCAAAGAAGAGGGCAAGGGAACGGCAGGAGCGGGGCGTCGCTGTGTGCTGGAGGCACGCTGCCGCCTCCCCCCTCCCCCGCCCCCTCCTTCCTCCCGTGCAAACCCCGGCTGCACAACTCCGGGGCGAGCGCAGCTGCGGCCCGTCTTCGAGCAGCCTTCCGAGGGAAGAGGGGCTATAAAGAGGGGGGACCGGTGCGGGGAAAGTGCCGCCTCTTCGCTTGCTAAAAGCTGTCCCGGGCTGGCGGTACAAAACCGAAGGAGGCGGACGCAAGGCTTTACAAACTTCTGCCCCGTCGCTCAGATTCCTAAGGGGCTTCTCTAAAGTGCGACGCTTCAGGTTACTTCAGCAAGCACGGAGCTGTGAAACGGCACTTGCACTGCGCCGTCCCCCGGTTGCTCGGGGGCTGGCGCCGTCAGCGCTCGGCAGCGCCGTGCACGTTGCCACCTTCCGTGCCCGGCAAGCTCCCGGGGACCTCTGCTTGCTCCTGAGGAACGTGACATCGCGGGAGGGTCCGTAGGGAAGCCCGGCCAGAAGGCTTTTCGGGAGTTTGGCTTCATCTTTCCTTGCAGGTCATACCCGATTTCCTCCTCCATGTTCGCTCTTTTCTTCTCTCATCCTCCGCCTCCTCTGCTTTTTGGTGCTGTTCCATCTAGAATGACAATTTTAAAACCAACCCACCAAGGCAACACTGTGAAGGAGACATTTTAAAGAAATTGTATCATAAAGCAAAAACGAATGTGCAGACACCTTAATCAAATGAAAGGATGCACCTGGGGTAAAGTGTTCGATTTCTCTTTTCATACGCTTGATTTTATATTATTACTTAATACCAGTATTTCAAATGGCAACTAAGGGGTGGTGGGTGAGGGGAATAACAGCCCCGTGGGATCCCGGAGGAGAATAGATGTACAGATGTACACAATTCATACACAAGCACACATACACACACACATATAAGATCATATGTCATAAGCGTGTAAGAATGGTGCGGGGGTTTATTTTCTTTCTGATCTTTTCCTGCCTCTGTACATTTCAATGGTCATGCCTGCAGCTAATGCACGCTAAGGAGGAAAAGATCTAAATTTAAACTCAAGTAGTTGGACTGTTGCAAGACAACTGGTTTTTTGGAGGAGGGAAACCAGAAGATTTTTAATGGAATTTACAGGATGACATACAGAACAGAATGATTTTTGTCTCTCTGCATAATGGAACAGATTTACACCTTTCGGGATATTTTCAGTTGACATTTTTTCATATTTTTCCTACTCTTAAGGATGGCGTTCCAGTGAGCCACGTACCTACTCTGAGAATTCCTTGGTATTGTTTTTGTCTGGCTAGACAGCTGTCATCTAATTTACTATGAAAAAAGAACAGTTTTCTATGTCTTCCACATACACCTGTAAAAACAGCAAAAATCAGACGAGGCAATTTGTACTTTTAGAATGAGTCTGTGTATATGTGTATTTTATACGTGTATAACACATATAAGCGTACGAGTGTGTGTATTTTGTGTTGGAATAAGTACATCATGGCGACATATGCTCTAAAGGGATAGACGTTGCTACAGATTTGACCACTAAAACAAGTAAAAATACAATGGCAATCCTCTAAAAGAATCATTACCAAAAGAACGGTATTTCTACAACTACACTCTCAGCACTTACTCACTTTGATCCTATGAAAAAGTTCTTTGCTACCTGTGGTTCTGATATTGCAAAAAAAGAAAAAGAGGAGGAGTATCACCTACATATTTTCCCTAAATTCATTAAGCTAGTGCTCTTTCTTACTTCTTCTACCACTATGCCCCCTTTTCAGCAGCTCTACAGCCAAAAACAGTAAGGTGACTGCCCACAAAATCTTCAATGCAGTTGTGATGGGAATATGTTTAGCCTCAGGATTTTAATAATTTTTCTGAAAAAAACTGGTAATTGAGGTATATTATCAGGGTTCTGATTATCCCTGGAAAAAATTAACTGTCCCATTCATTTCACTGGGCATTGCAGAGGGATATTTATCCAACTGATGAAATCATCTTGAATGATCAAGGTTTTATACTATAGATTTGGATTAATAATGTCATCATGAATGAAAGAAATATATATGGGGAGTTTTCCATCACCACCATAATAATGCCTGGGTTTAACAAAATCTCATGTTATTTTCACAGGACTGATTTAGCTACCACTTTGTGTCTGTGCTTCAGAAAAAGAGATGTTCTAAGATCCATTCCCACAAAATCCTAAAATAAATGGGTAACTTCTCTCAGATAAATAAATTACCTTTGATGAATACGGCCCTTAATTAGATCCTCTATATTATATAGAAGGACAAATGCTAGGTCTTTCAGCCTTGTTTTCAGTTGATTCTGCATACAAATACATATTTAAGCAAAATCGGCTGTTACATATATATACATGCATATATGTACACTGCCACTCAAAATTAATAATTCCTATTAGCCAAAGGGAAGAGAGGGGATAAAATAATAATGATCAATAATATATTTAATCTCCTACAATTCTAGCCGAATATCCCAAACTCTTTACAGCCAATGACAGGTTAAAATTGCTCAAGAGATAGATTAAAAACCAATTAAAATTGCTATTAAAACATCAAAACAAAACAAAATAAATAAGCTCCCCAAATCTTTCTCATCTAATCCTCTTGAAAATAATTACAGCTTTCCTTTAGCTACTGGCTTGGAACTGTCAAACATTCTTAAAAAGATGGCCCATGACACTAAATTTTTCTTAAGCCTTTTTGTCACTCTACTAAAGTACTACCTCTCCTCAATCCGTACGGCTGCAGGCACTAGCTTTTATGAAAATACCCATCCTATGATCTGACCTTGCATACAGACCTCAGATGGATTGTCAGAGACCGCATGGGATTAAGCCACGCTCCAACACGACCAGGTTGTCAGGTCAGAGTTACACAGTTTGGAACAAACTCTCATCTTTGCCGTTGTACACATAAAGCTGTAGTAGATCTGGCAAAGCAATGCAATAATGACCAAAGTGATACCGAGGTGAGTATTTCCATATTATCTGACCATATCAGTCCATCAAAAGTTGATGAACTGGAAGTTCAACATCTGGACAATTTTACAAGTAAATCTCATTTAAACATTACTATTTATTACATCATTAGTTGTTATTATTACCATATTAACAACTACTAATTTTTGAAGTATTTACCCTTTCTCAAGTAGTAAGCAAAGGTCACAACTTCGAAGTAATTTTTTGCTATAATTAAGACCAGAAACCCACACTTCAAAAGCTGTCAAGTATTTTTCTCCTGGAACATGTAACAGGTGTGACTTTTTCCTGATCATAGTCATCCACACTTTTGTAACTGCTACCATAAAATAATTTATTGGAGAGCATAATTTGATGGGATTGAGGAGAAATATGCTCAGTGATTTGGGCCAAATAAAACGTTTTTATAGTCCTTTATTACCTCAGGATTTTGAGAGCATATCAACGGGACATTATGTAAATTTATTTTACAGTTGCACTGCATTACCTGATAGTCTTAATAGATCATTTTCTAAACAGGACAGGTGGTTTTACTGCCAGCAAAGTAAAGATGTCATATTGTCACATATGATTTTTAGAGGCAAAAAATGTACCACACGGATAATGAGTTTCACTCTCCCACGATTCCACATAAACAGCTCGTGAAAGACTGTTGTGGCAACGTCGCCAAATGTCTCTAGATACATAAATTACACACATAAGCCTATTTTTGTAAATGAGATTTGGAATATCAGTAGCAATCGCATGGTGGAAATATTTAGCTCATTTCAGAGGTTGTATTGTACTTGCGCTGTATGAATGTCCCGTGGCCCAAACACAAATTTGTCTGTATTTAATAAATATCAGCATAACCACAACATTAATTTTCCTTTCACCTAAAGCGCTGGCTGAGAAATCTAGTTTTTATCTGTTTCCAAATGTTCTGTAGAACATCCAGTTCCTCCCTCAGCCTGCACAAATTTTTTTGATAATCATGAAGCGCAGTGCGGCCAGAGACTTTGCCCTCTTTTTCTCTTCTCTGTGCAACAGATTTGGGATGACATTCCCTACTTTGCCCCTGAGCCAGGGCTAGTTCCAGGGCTGGAGATGATTGTCTTACTTCAGATACGTTGCTCTCGATGCACTCCCAGCTGATGTCATCCCTGGTCATTCCTTTGTGGAGTGCTCTGATAGCAAATGCCCCTCTCACTCTTTCTTTCTGCTTCTGTAAGGATGACTCATTGGTAAGATGCTTATCAATGTTTTGCCATTGTTTACAGTCAAACGTTGATCCGTATCATAGAATAGGGGCAGAGAAGTTGTTTTATGTAATCTGACATGAACCACACTGCAAAAATTAAGATTCCACTATTGGCATGTCTTCCTGCCTAAAAGCTAGAAAGCTCCATATATGAGCTACTGTCACCTTGGAAACGTTCAGAAAAGAAATACCAACTGCCTATAGAAGCACAGCATGTAGCCATATAGCAAACTGAACCGTCCGGTTCTACTACGTTTCAAATTGATCATGAGGTGGTACTAAAGTAGCCTTACTTTTAATTTATACATGCACACTCCGTTCCCCAGTTTCTCAGAGATGTATCACTAGTGGTGAGAGCCCACAAACTCTAGAAGAGTAGCATCAACCAATGCCTTTTTGTAAACCTCCTGGAGCTTAAAGCTGGAATAGATTCACTGACTTTAAGCTGATAGACATAAATTGGGGATTGGGAGGTATAAACTTGTCTGGGGAGCCATAATTTAGCATCTTCAGAGAAACTGCAGGTATCCTCTCTCTTCTCACATCTGTATGGAAGATAAAAATCTAGGTTGCCTTTCCCTAGTGACAAATTACTCACCTGACAGAAAATCACAACCAGTGGACAGGACATCGTGCAGTCAGATGTAACTGGTAGTGTGCATTCTGTAATGACTGGTGCTGACTGGAAGGGGGCTGTTGTAAAACTTCAATAACAAAACATGTGGTATTCCTGTATTAAGCTGGATTAGCAATTTGAACTTTGTTCCAGTTCAGAGTGAATACTACGTCAACATTTCCTACCGAGCAACGAGTCAATTTCTAATCGCCTCTGAATGCTATGGCTCTGGCTGCAGCAGTGGTTATAATCCATTATGGTTTACAGTGAAGTTACAAATCAGCTATTCTTTTTTGACTCAAGTGCTAGTTAGGTTTTTAGGAAACTTAGAGGTTAAACTCATATTTATGTATTGCTAAAACTACAGTTATCATTTTTTTTTGTTATGAAAATTGTCCAAACAGTTGTAAACTGGGACTGAATAAACACCCTGAATAAAAATATCACAAGAAACTGAAAATCAGTGATATTACAAGGTGTTCTTACAAGTGTTTTCTTGATGGAGAAAGATGTGCTTGGATCTTGTACATCCTGACCATAGGAGTGTGAGAACTGGCAGATATAGAGTTAACAGCAGTTATATCTATTCTAGATCTGCAGAGAGAGCTATACAGTTAATCACTGCATATTTTTAGCCTACATCTTGTAGCTTTAATCCTGCAAATGTCTGTATGTAATTTGTTTTATGTAGTATGAATAGATGCCATAAAATCAAGATTCCACCATCTACAGAGCTAAGAATGTCCATACATTTTTAAGGAATGAGGACCTACAGCGTAAGTGTAGGACAATGAATTGGTCACTGTGAGTAATATATACTCTGTACTGTGGGTGCCAGTGGAAATAAATACTTAGATTAGCAGCATGTGCGTATATGCATGGTATCAAAAAAACAGACCTTACTTCCCACAGCAACTATAAACAATTACAGAGATATTGTTTACAATTGAGGAACATTTTCAATTAAATACACATGAGAATGCCTTCTGTCTGTAGTACAGATCAGTGTGTATTTCGGGATAGAGCTCTGCTTAAAGAATGATGTCCCAATATTTTAATAACTGAATCGCTTTGAATCTTTGAATAACTGAATTTCTCTAGCATGTCATTTAGGCCTAGTGCCAAGAATAAGGGGACAAGAATCTGCTTTTCTGTGAATCGAACTGCGCTGTACCTTAACTTTGTCAAGGTAATACATGCAATGGAATAGAAAGGAAACCTAGTTCATTACCAATTAAGAGCTAAAATCTGGTAACTGAATGCATGGTAGCGAACACACAGGTTCAGAAGATTCCTCTGAAGAACAGACTATTCCAACTGAGACACATTTTTCGAATACAGACATTTAGCTTTACTATGTAAATTAGTGAACTCTCATCTAAATACTTTTTCATTTTGTGATTTTGCGCGTACTTGTAACGATTATTAAAGCATTAGAGGGAACCTCAAAACCTGCAGTTTCTGCTGAAGCTAGAGGAAGCACTCAGAATGTGACATTATAAATGGGCAGCACGATCAGGACACACGATTTTTGCTGTAATAACCTTTAATTAGTAACTGATGGTGAAATCCTATTGTCAGAATAGTGCAGGCTTCTTTCTGAAAAGACATTTAGGACAGCTTCGTTCTGGATTGAAACTCGGAGATCTTCAGGGTTGTAGAACGGGTGCGCTCCAACCTCAAACCTACCCGAGTTCTGCGCTGCAGAAGGTCACGTGAATTCACTGACAAGATTTTTTCTCACCATAATGCCACCAACCTGCTTAAAACTCGTAAACGAACGTAGAATAAACCCCAAGCCGCAAGCCCCCCGGGCTGCCGCCCGTTCCCCGCCGCCACCCCGCGCCGGTGCCCGGGCTGCGCGGAGC
>WAAD01043298.1:9909-23907 GCA_013389945.1 Fregata magnificens | reverse complement strand
AACAACACTCACACCGGTCCAAGGCTGTATCTCTCGTTCAGGCAAAAACTCCTCCTTCGCTGTCTAAGAGGAGATTTGGCTGAAAAAGGAGGTCAGAATCAAGGTCAAACCTTGTATACGGATGGAGGCGGAGAAAGAAACTGTTTAACTGCTGAGACTAAATGTAATTATTTTCTGTAAAATAACTAAATAAATAGCAGCTCAAGTGGTTTTGGCTCTCTTTTTTTTTTCTTTTACTGATTGTGACTGATTTTGTTCTGGTGTGAGGAGTTAAATGCACCGTTTCTCTACAGCAGTGTGGTGTAAGAATCTGACAGCCCCATCCCCTTCTTTGCTCCCTGAATCTCAACTCCAACCACCACCAGACTTTTCAGAAAAGTACAATAATTTCAGGAAACTATTCACCTATGTCTCCTATCCTGACCTAATTATATTTTTTTAGAAGGAAGAACCAAAAAGACACTCAAGATTTTAAAGTTCCTCTGTATGAAAAACTACTATATGTATGTGATTGAAAATGAAAGCAAGTCTTTGAAATCAGAACCATAGTGTGGACTGCTTCATACACTTTCACCTCTCAAACCCTGCTTTTCAAGAGTATTATCATTATCAAATGCAGTGCAGTCATGTTTGGCAGTTGCCCTCTGGAGAACAGCAAAGCAAATAAAAAAACCTTTGCCTTGCAATGTAGAGATACTGGATGTAGTTAGTTTCTGTATTGTGGTAATACTCTGGCTTGTGGTGGTAAACATTTGACATGATATAATATTTTCAGCCACTTCCTTGACAAGAGAATTAAAGATTGAATAATATACAGAACGAGAAAAAAATTTACTGCCAGGGTTAATTCTGGTTCGGTTTTTTCCTAATACTTTGGTATCCAGGAATGGTATAAAAATGTTAGCTATACTTACTTTAGTGCTTTGATTACAACAGTTTCTCTAATAATTCAAATCAATTTACAACCACAGTGCTGAGGGAAAACGTTGTTTTTCCTCCAGACATTGTTCATAAATACTTTTTATACAAAGTTGTAACCTTTATTCAATGAGAGATTGAATTAGAATGGAAATTGGAAGGTACTCTGATTAAAAAAAAAAAAAGTGAAGTGCTTTTTGTGTTTTATCTTGGCCATTTGTTATAATGTTATAATGAAACGTCTAACATTTCCAGCAGGGTTCTGAAGTTTCACCACCACCAGGATATTTCTTCCAAGCGATAAAAATTAAATCAGGTTCTGTGGAGGGAAATCTGAAATTCATTCTATACTGACATTAGATTTTTATAAAATTATTTACATCTTTTTTTTTCACTCAAGGACAGATCCATTGNTCCCAGGATGGCTACATCTCCGCTCAAAATCATGTGCAGAAAACCAATCACCTCCCCCTTCCCCACCTGTTTTTATCAGAAATGAGAGATTGTCAAAGGTGTCTCAAATAATGACGCTACAATGTCCATTAAGGAACTCCTGTTATGCTGGTGATGCAAATTTTTTATTATCCTGCACACAGTCTGACTTAAAATTTGCCTGGGCCTCCCTGTGTTTAAGAATCTGTAAAGCCAGATATTAATTCATTATCAATTATAAAAAGATAGCTTGTATTCCTACAGAATGGAGAAATAGAGGTAAGAGAGTTGTTATTAACTCATCTATGAACGCTAAGGTGTGCAGGAGGTAGCAAGAGACTGAAGGTAAATTTAATTACAAAGAAAGTAAAAGATGGTACAGAGAAAATACATGTATAAAAATATTTTTAATAAATAATTCCAGAGTTTCAGCCACGCTCATCTGTTTATTTAAATAGCATTACAGGACCATAGATTTTGGGGAGAAACATGCTATTCCAGAAAGCTCTCTGTTCTGGTGTTTTGAAGGAGACAGAGGTTTTGGTCACAGCATCCATGCTAATGGTGTGCCAGCTGTGCCAAGAAGGTGTCGCTCCACCGCAAGTACTTGAAGCATATTATATGAAACATAAAACAGGCTTAATGCCCAAGCATGCAGATGGCAAAATATTAGACTGAAAGACTAAGCAGCATGCGAATTTCAAGTGCATTTCTTAGACTATCTGATTTTGTTCATTGTTTGCTTTAACAATGAAACAAAAGATGTCCAGGGTGAAAAGGGAGCTGCTTTGTTTTTTTCAGAGCAGAACAGATGCGCATCAGACTGCAGTCCCTTGTGTAAGGAATCCGTCTCAGTTCTGCAGCATTGCCAAGATAACATTAACAAAATCAGCTGAGTTTCAGATTTGTTTTCTTGAACATTTAAGTCACTTGACTTAAAGTGTCTGTAGAACAGTCTGTGGTTTGCATGTGTTTCTGAGACAGAAAAGAATGTCTACGGTGTTAAGCCAGTTACAAGTGGGCAGTACGCTAAAATACCTGGATTTGGATTATTGTTTTGCTAGCATTCTGTAATAGAAAGCATTCCAGCAGTGTCGTAAAAAATATCTTCTGGACCCCTTCTTGGGTAATAATTACACAACTAATGGTAACAAGGACTTTACTCTGAGCTTTAGCAGGCATAGTTAATCAGTGCAGCTCCATTGACTTCAGCGTATTTATGGCAATATTAGTAAATGATCTTACTTGCAACATCTCCCTTCAGAGAAAAAACATGTTGCATTCCATTTTCTAAAACAGAATAATTCTTGTTACGCTTCCTATGCTTCATACCATGTTTGAACACTGGAAGTATTAGTTTGGAAGACAGATGAATGACACTGGCATTGGAGTAGACTAACGCACTTAAACAAACCGCTTTAAAATTATATTTTCTAGGTATAAAATAAAGTGGATGCTGCACTGTTGGTGAAAGCAACTCCCAGCTAGAGCAGGACAGAAAAAGAATGGAAAGAGATGAGCCAGCAGGTGGAAACATACAGGATGTTTCAAGTCAAAGGGTGAAACAAGTCCGTAGAGAATTACAAACACACGAGTGGCAAGTTTTAGTTGGGCAGAGAAATGGCTAAGAAGGCAACCAAGAATGAAGCAATCTCATCCCCACTCTTGGAGCAAGAATGTGGTCGTGCCACAGAATTCTAACCTCCCTGAATCTGGAAATTCTTAGGAAAGCTGCGGGAAAGGAGTGTGCATATAGGACTGTCAGGGCAGAGTCTAAGTGCAGGATAGCATCAGACAGGCAAGACAGGAAACTACCATGTGCTACTGCAAAGAATAAGTTTGTTTTCTTAAGTGTTTAAGTTCCAAAAGCAGATCACATTGTCACTGCATGTGGGACATCAATTGTGAGTCAGCTATGTCCAGTGAAGTCTCCTGTACCATGTCAATTTACACCAGGGAAGAAGACTGCAGGTGCAGTGATATAACCCCTGCTCTGGAGTGGAATGGGTCAAGAGGAAGTTAAGGTGCACAACTCAAATGACTGCTGATTTGTCGATGGCTCATGTATATGGTATTTTTTAAATGATGAAGACCTCCCTACAGGTTTTTTTAAATTATTTTTTCTGCCCAAGAAACACAAGGATAACTCTTAACTACAAAGGACTTGAGAAGAAAAAATACCTGCCCACATGGTGGAATTCTGGAAGGAATTCCGCCTTTTTTGCCTTTTCCAAATTACATCATAAGACTGCTCTGGTCCTCCCTTGTTCTCTTTTTGTAAGCACTTTTCTTCTGAGTACCATTTTATACATAGTGATACTCAGAGAACTCCGATTTAGAGCCCAACAAGCAAGAAAATCTTGTTTTTTCTTAATTGCAAGGTACATCTGCTTTTAGCCCCCAAATTTGGGTTGTCTGCTGATGGAAGAGCAACCACAGCATTTGACTTGGGTGTGCAGTCACTTAGTCTGCTTGAATAATTCCAAAGACTGAATAACCAAACTATACTTGTTTTGAACAAACATGAGCCATCCGCAGGCTCATGTTTATTTACACGTTACTGATCAGACCACTTAAAAATAAGTTCACAATTTACATGCAGAGAAGTCATAAATCAGAGGGCAGACTTCTCCAGCTAAATACTTCAGAAACTTTTGAGCTAATGTAGCTTCAATTCTCAGCCTTGTTCCACTCACCAGGTAAGTTTCTTGAGCATTGCTGACACAGACTAGCCTACTGTCAAAAAGAAGATAGTTGATTCATATTAAAATCGAGTCATGTCATGTCTGCTTCTCTTTAGACGAAAGAAAAATGACAATGTAATAATGGAACTTGTCAGGCTTACTTATACAAAATACACTGCTCATATTGGTATAAGGCAGCCATACCAGCAGCGAATACAAATCTTAAAGACTGTTTTTAAAAATACTAATATATTTCCACAGGAACTGTGAAAAGATAAGTTCCTCAAATTTTCAGTGATCTCCAGATAAATTCATTTTCCATAATTCATGTTTTTACTCCCACTCTTACACAGCCTAAAAAATGTGGTTATTTTCCTCTGGTGATTTCATATCTAATGTATTCCTACGGCTATCTAGCAATGATAAGTTCATTCAGATTAAAATAAGAAATGAAAAATATATTCTTCCATATTTCGTTTCCTGCATGTGCATAACGTATGGTTAAGTTTGCTTGTTTAAATCTCTGCCTGATAAGCCTTGGAGACAATGGTTCTATTTAAAAGTTGTAAAGGAAATACTTGACACCAAATAGTTTCCTGTAATAGAAAAGAGACTTCTCCCCAAACGCATCCAGCTAAGGGTTTGGGCCAGCATCTGATCCAATAGTACATGCTTGAACCCCTTATCTTAAGCTTCATTTTAAGCTGTCATACAAGCCAGGTAAGTTAGTGATAGACTTGGTCACGCTGCATTTGGGTGCATTCCCCTGAATTTTTTTTTTTTTTCCCAAAACAGGACATTAATAGAGCATGCTAGACACCTCTATTAATTTTCTTTAACCTTGTTTTTTTCGTCCTTTTTCTTCCTAATAGTTACATGAAAGCTGGCCAGCTTCTGCCTCTGTCTATGAGGCTTCCAAGTCATGAATCTCCATGGGTTTTTAAATTATAATGACTCCCTCAAACCCTTAAAGCACTAGCATTTTTCAGATTGCCAGGCAAATACTGTTTAATGGGCAAGCCTCACAGAATTACAGGTATGTCTAGATTAGGCTTCTTCAATTTTCCCAGTTCATCCCTGGCTATAAATACAGTTCTGTCACACAGAAGGATGTGCCCATTCAGTCTCGGGGCGGGGGGAGCTGTCAAAGTCGTGACAGCTCACACCTTGCTTTTACTGACTGCAGACCCTTTGTCACTAGACAAGTGCTGTCTACCACATGGGTATGGAGCTCTGGTTCTCAAAAATCCTTGGTGCTGGCTCTCTAGAGGACCATTCACTACAGATGGTCTGTAGAC
Source organism: Fregata magnificens (assembly GCA_013389945.1). NCBI lineage: Eukaryota > Metazoa > Chordata > Aves > Suliformes > Fregatidae > Fregata > Fregata magnificens. The sequence continues at coordinate 18,575 of WAAD01043298.1, read as the reverse complement.
AGGGCAGAGAGTGTCTCTACTAAGGAATAACAATCTCTGAATGCTTAAATAAAAAGTTCACAGGTGGGGAGAGATGAAGGAAAAAGTAGAGCATCCACTGGCAGAAAAAACAAAATACCAGGTAGTCAGAAAAAACAAGAGTCATTACAGAAATGGGCTATCTCTATGCAAGTCTATAGATGGAGAAGGGTCAGCTTTTCCCTATCAAGACACAAAAATTCAATAACAAGAAAATGTACTACTGCTCCATTCCCAAGCCCAGAAATAGTCCGCTGTTCTTGAAGTTGTCAAGGTACTTCTCTATGGAATTTTGGTACATGAGGGTCAGAAAAGATGTTGTGGAAAAACATATACCAATATTTTTCTCTGTAAATAATGGCAGTTTCCCAATTCTGACCTCATGTAGACCTACTATGATAGGTATCACAGGGGACTAAATGTTATTTGTAGTTGTGCAATAGTATAAGCCAAGTAATAAGAGCACTCTGTTAATGACGACCTCTATACATTTTTTTTTCTCCAGCTTTAACTGGTAATGTGGTTATGATTTGCTGTCATGGTATGCTGTACAATTTGAATATACCCCTTCGACATATTTTGCATTCATGGTAAGTGTGCCTTCCCTGGGGCACTATTATTTTCTATTTCCATGCAATGGGATAAATTACACAGAGATGTAGACAACACAAACAAATCCTAGTACAAGAAAGAGAAATATTATACATTTTCTGCTTAAATGTGAATTAAACACTTGAAAAAGCTTCTTTGAGGACTATCATTTTAGAATGAGATTATTCTTTGCACCAGCGGTAACAAAAGACAGATAATGTCTCACTGGTGGCTCTGTTTTCTCATCACTCAAATGTCATGGCACAGATTGTGCTGTCCAGACACATAGCAGACACTTGAATTAGTAGACTTTCCCATTCCCAACTCCACGTCTACCATGGATGTGCCTGCCTCCAGAGCTGCTGTGAATGTGGCAGACAAGCACTGTGCCTCAAGCCTTGTTACCAAGCTCCCTGACATGCTCCTCAACCTGTCGCACCAACCCACGCTCCGACCCCAGTGACACAGCTCTGCTCTCCTGTCACAGGCTTTACACCCAGCCTGCCCATGCACATCTCCCTCCATAGGCCCCTGGCACACAACCAGCTCAGCCCCAGCAACTCAAATTCCAGCTAAGCGCTCTGACCTTTGCAATGCATATCCAGTTCGTTAGCTATGTATCTAGCCCCAGCAGCTCTTCCTTTCAATCAGCAATCTTTATGTGGGGAGGAAAGTAGGCAGAAGGAGCAGCTAAGGCCTGAATTCTCCTTACCTGTTAAGGGTGTATGTGCTGTCTTGGATGCGTGATACAGGAACAGTTGGTGGTTTTGCTGGTGTACAACCTCTGTCTCTCTTCACTGATGATATCGTGCCATGGACTGCCGTGATTCACTGGGGAAATATAAAGTGCTTGCAAATTTAATGATGCTGTGAAAAGAAAGGTACTACCACATGTTGTTGCATTGGTCTACTGTGTATTGCTGTTTCTTCTATTAATGGATTCAGCCATCATTGCGTGGTTAATGACGATGATTGATTGTAATTGACATAATAAGATGCATTCCGTGAGTACAAAGTAGTTGGATTGTAATTAGTCATGTGATAAGTATACATGGTACATTTTATGCTTGGGTTTTTAAAAATACAAGCTGCTAAACAAAGAGAATGAGGTACAGTTTCTTTGATTTTTAGGTGGCACGAGTAAATTAGTTAGTGTCAAGCCAAAGAGTTGCAACCTCAGAACAATAGAAGTTACTCAAAAGATCAGAACATTCTTACACTCTGACTGCACTTGAACACACTAAATTCTGTTGCAAATGTAGCCTGAAATGGTCCTTGTGGGCAATGCCCTGTAATTTCTAAACATGCTGAGTAAAGATTTTATTTAAAAGCATAAACTAGTGGTTCCACCATAAGGAAGTGTTTCACAAAGAAGCCCTTTGAAATTTAAATAAGATAGTCTTCTACCTAACAATCTCCACAGTTGCAGGGAGAAAAGGGCATATTTTAAGTTTGAAATAGTACAGGACATATTATGAAAGGTAGTGAAGTGAAAATAGATGAATAACTGTTGCTATGTGTAGGCAGAAGAAAATCTTCCAGAGACTAAGCAAGAGTCTGATTCCTTCTGGACTACCAGCTCTTCTGTAGGAAGAGGGACTGGAAGTCAAAACTTTCCAGTACTGTGCACCAAGTTTCCTGCATAACCTTGAATATGTCAGGTCATGCCTCAGTTTTTCCTTCTTTGAAATGTGAATAATATTACCTTTCCATATGCATTGTGAGATTTAGTATAGCGACCTGCTTTGAAAGCTTCAAGAGGCAGGAGTTACAGATGTCAAAATATTATCAGGCATAGAATGACATATATATGAAAATATATAATTGGGATTATAAAGCCAGAATTGAAAATCAAGTACTTCATTAACACTTGACCCATATTGTGAAGTGTTCCCTTTATAGGGATTAAACAATGACCTGGTTTTTAGAAGTGAGAAACTTTTCCAAGGGCATGTTTCTATTGCAAACTGTTTTCTGTCTCTGCTTGTTCTAAAAGTAATTTATGGCCAGGGGATACTAAAGAAATTTCTTTTGGGGGCTAATGACTGTTAAAAATTCTGTTAAGATTTCCAGTTGTAGAAACATATAGAACAGCAGCAACATAAAAAAGACTGTCCAACATACTGCTTCATCTGCTTCATACTTCAAAAATAATTTCCAGTTAACAAAGCAGTAAAACATTATTAAGAGAAGCAATGTGACACAGCTCAACAGAAGTAGGAAAGAAGTGTCCAAAAGTGATTATATAATTATATTAATCAATATAATTCTTTTAATTGCCAAAGTAAATGTGAAACTTCTACAGATGTTCACATGCAATTCTCATAGAAGTCACCTAGGGTGGTTGGCGTATGTATTACTGAAGATAAAATTTACCAGAATAGAGAGATGCCACTTTCTCTGTGTGAGGAGTTCTCTTCTTCAAAAGGAAATGTCTGTCTTTTTTTTTTTTTTTTGAAAGACACTTGATTTAAAATCCATGAGAGCAAAACTAATTGGTAATGAATTACAAAAAAAGTAACATTACCATGAAAGCTTGGTGGTAGTAAGCAATTAAGAAAGCAAGGTAAAGTCCTGAAAAAATGCCTGCACAAATGCACAAGCATGTAGTTATTCCAATAAAATGAAAAGTAACCCAGTTCAGTGGGCATAACTGTGTGAAAATGTTGTGACTTCTGGCATGGAAATCAGTCCCTTTAGTTTGACAAAATAAGTTTTCTTTGATTAGGTAAAAAACTATAATCAGATATCCCAGCATATAGCTTTTTAAAAGCTCCGTTTTGTACAACAACTTTAAAAAAGTATATTAAAATAATCCTTATTCCTACACAAGAACAGAGAGGCATTTCTTAGGAACAAAGCAGCTTTTTGGTCAAATTAATTTACAGATTTTTATGGCAAATGTAAGTAGAAATGTAAATTACAGTAGTTTCTAGAGTAAGGGAAACAATAATTGTCCCCTATAGAGTCGGATTATGGTCACTGTAACATCAATGTAAATCTGCAGTAATTCTGCAGATTTCAATGTAATTACTCTGGATTTATTCTGGTGGAACTCTTGTGGAGAATGATACCCTGAAGAGATTTACAGACAGATAGAAGTGATTTTGGTGAGTATGGAAATAAATTCTAGCACCATTAAAGGGAGTACAGTCTTTCTAAGGCATTAGATTTTCTTATTTTTGTTTTCTTTTGCCTCTTTTATACTTCTTTTAGTAGTTTTTACAGGGATTCTACTTCTTTAATTCTGTGATTCTCTCACTCTGTTTCCCTGAAGTCTATCTTCAGCCTTTTTTTGCTGGTTGTTTCAAAGCATTTAGTGATTTGAGATACATGTTTGCATCAGCATCTCTTATCATTATCTCTTCAACCATGGATATTTTAATCTTTACTGAGATATTTCATCACCTGTAATGTCAGCCATCTCTTTATGTATGCTTTGCTGCTACCAAAAAATGAAGTGACCCAGGTTTTGTCCCTGAAAAGATGGCACTGGGAATATAAAAAGCATAAAGAAAATACTAAGCACAATTTCCAGGACCAGAGAGTTTGTTACACTGTTGCTACAACCAGTGTCCCTGAGTGAATGTTATCAATGACAGAAACTGCAAAAAATTCTCTTAGATGTCAACAAAGAGAATAAGTAGTAAAAAAGTTCTGGAAAAAAGTTGGGTTATGTTAACTTGGTTTGTATTTCTTTTACTGTTTTTGCTACCTTCTAATGAAAAGTACTGCAATTAATATATTCAGTTCCCATCCCTTCCAATTAGGTTTAAGATCATGCATCTGAATATGCATGTATTTGCTAGTCAAAAATAGCAAAACTGTGCAATCCTTAATGATTAGTATAAAAAACTTAGTTTCCAGTCATTTCTATCACCTTAGAAAAGTGAGATTTGATTAAGCAGAAAAAATTATGTGAGTAGCTTTAGGAATTTCAACAGCTCTGGAAGTGTAATAAAATAGTGCACGAACTGTAAATGCTGGATCTACATGTTAGATTGCCTGCAGACATTTGCTTACCAAAACTGACATTGTGCAACTTTCATTGCGTGACATTAAAAACAGAAATAAAGTATGACCCCCAAATTATAGAATTTACTGATAGATAAGCAGAATTTCTTGTTGACATGTGAGTACTGAAGATCATTGCAAAATATAAAGCTGTCATTTGTACAAGCCTTCTCTGTTTAAGGGAACTATGAAGCTCTTACTGTGTTCAGCCAAAGTCGTACTAGCACTTGCACAGAGGATGATGCTAAGTTGCATTGCAGCAGTAGAGCAATGAATTCATTGAGGATAAACACAATGCTTTTAGATGTTGGAGAGCTACAACAAAGAAATATTAAAAATCCAGATTGTCTGCCTGGCCTTTAAAATTTGGTCAGCCGAGAGTCATCAGTTACAGAATTACAGAAACACTACAATTTTGGAAAAAAATCTCTCTTCTCTGTGCCCCCATCCCCCCCCCAACAACTTGTCTAGACTTTGGTCTGTCCCTCCACACAATCTAGCTACTGTTGATGTGAGAGCCTTTTCTTCAAAACAGGCTGTAGTCTGGGACAGCCTTTGTGTATTTCTCAGCCTTGGTGACCCTTCATCTCATTTCAAATCTCAAATAAAAACAACTCCTTTTCTCCTACTCTCCCTGTACATTTTAATGTCTCTCTTCCGCTGCTCTGATTTAACTCTTGACTGTAATACTCCCAAACAAAACCTTCATTAAGATAGACTCCAAAGTTAAATGCAGAAAGGACCTGTTTGAACAAGTAGTTTCTGTCTGGGCAAGATTGTTCTCTACTGTATATTTACTACTATTTCAACCAGTCTGGTTTTAAGTATCTAAAGCTAATTAGCTTCTGTAAATTAGCTTTTCTTGAAGATTATCCTCAAGAGCTGTATGTCGTAGTGTAGGAAATATTTTCCTAGTAAAAGCTCTTATTTTTTTCTGTTTTACATGGTACATATGTAACTACACTCCCAAACATGTTTCAGGCCTCTTTTCTGCAACTATACTGATATAGGGCCAACAAGCACACTTTAAACTTCACTGGCACTAGCCTACCAGATGGATTTCATTGCAGATGGGGACCAAAAATACTTACTTTCTCTCACTGGCATTCAGCCTCATCAAATGTTTGTAGGCAGTGTTCCCCCCTGTCCCTTTATTGTCATTTAGTCAAAGAACTTAAAATGGCTAATAGTTCTAAAGGGATTTGTGAATTAAGCTACCAAACTTCAGACACCACTTATTGTGTACTTTTTGAAAATAAGGTCCCTGTTTGGGCACCAAAACTGGGAAACACCCAAAATTAATTGTCACTTTTGAAAATCCCAGACAGTCACTGTACTAAGTCTTAATTCTTCTCTGAGATTTTATCTTTGTGGTAGCTATTTCTCTTTGCTGCTTCTTTCTGAGCAACTCATGTCATTTCCTTAGGATCTTTGAGATAATATAAGGACAACACCTAATACCCTAATACAGTCCAACTCAGAAAGAAGGTGCTTTATGGGCCAAGAACTTGTGTGTGAATTGCCCTAAGATGCAGTTATGTTGGGCTTTTTTCTTTTTTTTTATGGTTTTCAATAGTCACAAAGTGTGAATAGTCAGACTTAGTCTTCCTCTAAACTGACCTTTACATGTACACTGCAGCGTGCCACACAATTTTTGACTCCTCAGTTACCCATAAGCATGAGATTAAGGAAGGGTTCTAGTTTATATACAGGTTTGGTCTTAATACGCAGCCAAGATGTGGCCAGACATGCATCCCAAACCAGGAACCTGGAGGTGCTCTTGAATCCCCCAGTTTAGACATATAGAGGCACACCTGTTTATTAAGGAAGTTTCAACAAGAACAGTAGATAATGTAATTTGGCTTTTTTTTTCCCCCCCTAAGCAAAGTTGCACTACACTAAGCAAAAGCTATGACTAAATGATGCAAGATTTTGATGGTGGAGTAATTGGAGTATATTTATTTGCCAGACACTCTCCGCAGAGGAAAATTTAAAGTTTGTGAGTCTGGTTAGCATGGAAACTTCCTCTGAACAGCTAAAGAAAACGTCACACTCGGGAATCTATTAAGTTAAGTACTGCCGTGTCAGTCTTTGCAGTAAATGTACACTGCATTCACAACAAATGGCAGAAGTACCACACTGACAAAAGCAATTTCATTTTTCCACAGGGGAGGCAGTCCCAGGCATCAGTCTTTGTGCACAATGTGTTATGTCTTTCTTTTAGTCAGTGATGTAAGAAGTTTCTGAAGTTATGACAATGTTTCCATGTATTTGCATCCCTGTAAAATGCACAGTAGGTGAAGATGGAAATTATATTTTTCATTGCTCCAAGTTTCCTTGTTGAAGATGTTTAATTTAAAAAAAAAAATCAAATAGTCGAATGAGATAATTGTTAAGGCATTCACATACATTTACAAGGCTAAGGAAAATGCTGTCCCAAACAGATGCTCATTAGTAGAATGAAGAACAAGGAACTAAATCTTCTTCAGAGGAAAGTAAATTACAATCAAATTTGCAGTCTTTTAAGAGAGGTGACTTTTTGGGGAGGAGACTTCTATACTCAGAAGCGTATTCTAGTATAAGAAGACAATATTGCCTTATTATGTAGGCTGGGTTTTAACACATCTGTAAGTCCCGTTTTACTCATTCTGTTTACTTGAATTAATAACGTATCTTTGCAAGAACCCATATTCCTACGAAGAGTTCTTTCTGTGCCCCATCTTCAAATACAGTAAAAAAAGACAGAATATATAGTAACATGGGTTATAGCAACTATAAATTGACCTGAGGCATGGAAGCAGAGTTGTAGGATAAAATCCACTGCAGATCAACAACATCCATAAAAAAAATTTCTTGTTTCAGTAAGACACTAACCTGTAGAAAGAGGGGCCTTGCCATGGAACGCATAAATGTACAGAGACCAAAATGAGCTCTTGTTGGAAATGTGGATACCAATATATTCGGTTCACCTTAAAATGTACGTAGATAGTTATCAACTTAAGGAACTTGTACTACAAGAAAATAATATTTAAATTACATAACTAACATCTCAGATTACTGTAGCCTCTTAAAATGTTAATTAGTTCTACTACTCATCTTTATTTTTGTTATGACTTACACAAAGTCACTGACACTATTACTTATGGCAGACTCACTTTCATGTTGAGTCCTTAATACTTTAGTTAGTACAAAGGAATTGGTATTTAGTTCTGAAACAGTTACAGCCAAACATTTTCTATTTATTCTAAAGCAACTGTTCCCACATTTTTTTTTAATAGAATGATTGTTCTAGACTATCATTCCGAAAAAGTTCATTTTCACATAGCCCGAATTTGGGGCCACGTCTGTGGTGACAGTATTCGTCGCAAATAAAAGTACTTTTCCTATCCTGTGACTATTTCCTTTCACAGTCTGTCTCCACAAAGGAGGGAGCTCGTGCGGAAACCCCAGAGGAACCCACCAGAGAAGTTCCAACCCCGTGGCGCAAGTGCTCAGTGGGTCCCCACAGTGGATCTCACATTCAAAGTGGAAAAAGAAGCCTTATTTTTAAAACACTTTTCATCTAGCTAAGTAGACCTTTTCCTTGCCACAATTTGTCTGACAGGCTGAAAACAATTGGCCATGTTTGCAAATTTTGCTATTAAGGCTTTTGTTTGTGTAAGTTTGCTTTGTGCAACTTTTGGTTTTTNTCCCCCCCCCCCCCCCCCGAATAATGTAGCAACGGTTTGGCTCGTGATGGAAAATGAAACGTCTGTTCATGGATGGCTCCCCTCTGGCTTCCCCATCCCTTCAGTACTCTCAGGGACGGGTGACTGTAGAAGGGATACGGGACTGCTGTTACAGAGAACCAAGACTGCCAGTTCAAGCACCAAGGACTGGGAGCAGCCAAAAGTAAGATCATCCCCGAAAAAAACCCCGCTTTTGGGGCCAAGAACACGTTGCCGTTACCAGCGCAGAAGTTTACCTCTAAGAGAGTCAATTCTCAAGTTACCTTCGAGCTCCGGCCGGACGCTGAGGGCGGGAAGGGGCCGAGGCCGGGGCCG
>WAAD01043297.1:18377-40608 GCA_013389945.1 Fregata magnificens | reverse complement strand
AGCAATAATTTAACTAAGTCTACCAAATTAGCTTTTAACACTCCTACATGCACAATCCAACTCATCAAGAAAAAACATTAAAATCAATTTAACTAAATGTATTCATATGGTATTCTTCTTTTTCCTTGATTCTAGTTAAAAGCAAATACATCTCTTAATGGTACACATTTGTAAGAAAGCTGCAGGATGTCAGGTAGAAAATGACTGACTAACAGGGAAGACTAATGACACCAACAGCAGTAAAATGTATAATAAACTAAAGAATTACTATTTGATAAAGTGTTGCATATGTATACTCATGCATACATACTTCTTCCAGTCACACTTATTGATGTAGCTTATCATTATGTTTAAGTGTTAAAATGCTGTGTAAAATTTCCTTAGACAATACTGTACTGATGTTACTGCAGAAGTAGTTGTAAGTTTTGGCAAGTATGTACACTAAAAGTAGGCCTGAAGGCCATCTTTACTGAAAACAATTACAATATTACTTCTAGCTCTGGGAAAAAAACCTTTAAAAACTGAACTTTTCCACATAAAGCTTGAGGTTTCGTTTAAGAATTTTTTTAAAATTCTGTTTAGTGTGAAAATAGGACAAAACCCCCCACAAAACCTAAAGAAGCCAAGCACCCTTTATTCCAGGTAGACTGAGCTACCTTACTGAAGAATGTTCGACAAACTCATCCCTTTTTGTTAGTGAATGAGCAGTAGATCGGTTTCAATTTTTACAGACATGCTCATTATTCAAAACCCTTTAGTGAAAGGTTTATTACAATGTATGTCTGCCTACAGCTTGTTCATGAATGAGTCTCTAGGACTTTTTAAAAGTGATCAGCTTTTTATTATTCACTCTGTGCTGTGACTGAAACTGGTAATATTTAAAAAAGTAATTTCCAATTCTGATTTGCTAGTTTTTGGATACCAATCCAGTAGGAAATGTATTTCTGCTGACACAGGATAGATTTGCATCCACTGTCTTTTTCAGGCAATTTGGCTCTGGGTTCAAGTAGTAGATCCTAGCTCTGGCATTGTAAAATGGGGTTCTGTCCCACACTAGATGAACTTCTCAAGGTCTGTGCGAAGAAAATCCAAGGTCATCAAAACAAGTTAAACTTAAAGGTTTGTGTGAAAAAATGTCTGTGCCCCCCCATTTCCTGTTATTATTATTGCAAGCAGAAATTTGTTAGTAGGATCATTCTCAGAAAGTTGATAGAAAGGCTTACATAGNTAAGTTCTTCTTTTGTTCATGATGCATTTTGTGTATGTACATGCATGGAGATGAAAACTAAAACATTCATTGGCTATGTTTATCATGTTTTGCAAACAGTGAGCTGATGGTGTTTGGAACTCTTGGATTTAAAAAAACACAAACCACCATCCTATTTAAACACAAATTTGACATCTAATTCCAAACTGTATGTTCAAAAGCATCCATGGTCAAACACCGTCACAGAATTAATTAAAAAAAAAAAAAATCAGATTTAAGCTTCCGTTGAAGGAAAAGGTGCAAAAAGTCAACAGCTAGTAGCTGTCTAGTTTCTGGGTTGACCTTACCCTAGAATTCTCCTTGTGGCAAAGCCATCACAGTTATCAATCCTGGAAATTATTCTTTTTCTCCCAGAATTAACCATAGATCCATTCAAAACAATGATTAACCCACAGTTCTTTAATGCACTAAACACATCAAAATTCAAGTATGTATGTATCAAACACACATGTGGTAATCCTTTATGTTATTTATGGTCTTTTTTTGATATGAGAATAATTGATTCAAATGGGTAATTCAAAAAGGTAATTTATGGTCTGGCATCTTGATTTTAAAGCTTTGTTTTACTAACATCCACCGAGAGAGTAATCAATCTAGTGGTGAGGCAGAGCTAATAATTTCACAGAAGTTTTATAATGTCTTCATGCTTTAGCATGAAGTTTTTGCTTATCCCTGTGCTTAATTTGTATAATGGGGGCTATTTATTCCATCCACACATTTTCTTTTCATTGCATGATTCACTGAATCACAAAAGAAATATAAAGTTGATCAACAAGCAAGGGAGTAATTATAAACCACTAAGTTACTTTCTGATTACCTTCATTTTTATTGCAGCCTCCTTTTAAACCTACTTCTGAATCTGATGAACAAATTCCTTCTCTATATGGTATTTTCTTCGCTTCTTTTAAGTGCCTTAATATGCCAAGACTCTCTTTTTCAGTCATGTAATTACAATGATTAGACTTTTTTCTATCCATTCTAACTCTCAGGATCACAGTACTATATGTAACCTTTCAGTATTGCTTTTATGAAAACAAAAGCAGTTAATATGTTTTGTAAGGAAAATTACAAATGAAAGAACTTCATGTACTTTGGCGTCAGTTCAAGTTTTCTTTATTATAGTGTTCAGAATGATATTTAGGTAATACATTTGGAATCAAGTGGTGTAAAAAATACAGTGGACGTGTTAAAGGCTCGGTCTTGTTACTAAGGCATGTTGCCATGGATTGTTTACAAATATCCAGATGTTCTTGAGCTTACCTTGAATTTGTTTTGAAAGCCCGAGGCCATACATGTTTATTTGGTTTCTCCCCATTCTGTACAATATGTACTAATAATACGCTATAACTGAGAAAAAAAATTTCAAATTAAGAAATATGGAGGTAAAGAAAAAGTATATATGACTTTGCCAGCAAAAGAAGAGGCCCACATTTATTGTTTTCTTTACACATTCTCATTAAGAGATTATGTAAATGCTGGAAAAGAACCAAGTGAGATACTGTTCTACAGCTTTAAGGCTAGCTCACACTGTGCCTAAGTGTATCTATACACAGTGCCACTAGCGAAAAAGAAACGAAAAAGGAACTAAGATAGCTGGAACAAAGTTGTGTAATACAGTGAGTTCATGACCTACTTTAAAAATGAGTCACCTACTATTTTCACAGCTGTTCGCTGCTGTGAACTGGGCAGGATATTCCATTGTACAACTTCTATTTCTTTCTAATTTAAAAGATAATAGTAATTTTAAAAAAATAAACAAAACAAAACCCAACCCCCCAAAATATCCATTAATATCCAAGTTTGGTTTGATTTTGAATTTAGTTTTTGTAAAATGGAAATAGGAAATCAAAAGTCATTTCCAAATGGAAAATTATACTCTTCCATTCTACAAGCAACAAAACAGAATACTCACACCACCTCGTTGGAAAGTGCTTGCTCAAAGTAAATGAAACATCATTAAAATATGTCTCTCAAACTTTTTGCATTTGACAAATCCCACTTTCTTCCAACCAGAGAAAACGTTATGTCAAATATTTCCATTCAGGCAATCACAACCAACATCACTATATTGTTACAGACCTAGAATTTAGCAACAAACCGCTCTGTTACGAAGTTAGAGCTTAAAAGGACTAGTGAGTGTTTTCACTCCTCATTTGCCTGGACCTCATGCTCTAAGGAAGTGTCCAATCATTTAGCAGATAAGATCAACCAAATTTTGGAAAGACTTGGTACAGACCAAAGTATTAGAAACTACACCAAGTTGTAGATATATTTTACCTGAGACTTTGACAGAGTGGTTTAGGTAGGATTTTTTAAAGAGGAATGGATAAATAAGGAAAATTAATGGGTCACTTGCAGGATAGAGGAAGAAATTGTAGGTTTTTTCAGGGAGGAGGTTAACTTAAAAGGGAAGTTTTGCTTTTTCCACTCAGAAGAGTTGCTAGGCTCTAAATACCCTTTTTCCTGATCCCTCGCTAGTACTCTGCAAATTTACTTCTACAGCCACTGAGTGTCCACCTGAAATACACAGCATGCTATCAGCTGTTGGCTTTAGCAAACAGACCACATCAGCAACCATTCAGTACCAAATTTTTAATTCTATACCCTCAGAGCCCTGATAGGCTTACTCTTCCCCTCTCCTCTGTCCCAATCTGTTTAACGTATTGCTTGAAACTTTAAGACCTTGATGTGAACACTGACATCTCTGGCACTAGTAGATAACAATTTCATTGTCTAATTTTGCAAGGATGCATATTCCCAGCCAAACTGGATCTATGTAAGACAAAGGGAAATTTTACTAGTCAGAAAACGTTTTTAGGAACTTGATTTTCTCAGTGTTTCATTAATGCATTATGCCTTACTTTGGCTACTGATAGAACAGCTCATGGTAGTGGTCTCCTTTGTAAATGAGGGAATTACAGCAAGAAATCACCTTTAATATTTACATTTTTCATTTATTCACTAGTAAAGAAAACTATTAAAATGCTTTATAATTAGGAAATAATATAGGCTGGACAAGGCTTTCACATTGATGCTTTCCTACCATGAGTTAGCACAGTAGTAGTCTTTCTTAAGATGCATTTTATTTCACTACAGCTTGTGAAAATTTACCACTTGCACACATACTGGTGCTGAATATGAGATTAACAAATAATAGCTTAGTGGTTTCTCTACAGTCTAAGAAAGGAAGTTGTTCTGGGTTATGAAATATTACAGTTCCAATCAAAGGAGCTGTACTTTGCCACTGCCACTTGTTACATTAAAATACATATTACATGTATGAAGAAAAAAAAGGTTTCTTTACTCTTTTCCAATTCGTTGTACTCCTGTGAAATTTTGTATCCCAAAAGTTTTGCCTCAAATCACTGCCTGAGCAGAAATCCTCAGCTTCTGCTTTTTCTAGTCACAGTTTATTCTTGTTCTCTTGACTATTATTTCAGCAACTTAATCCTTCTTACCAACAACAGAAATTAATGTAAGGCTTCTATATGACTCTCAAATTATACTACCTTCATTCTCTGTACTTGTCTCTATATCCAAGTCACCTTTATTAAGTAAATCCCCAGTGCAAGCTCTACAATGCATCAAGGAACAGATGTTTTGAGTGTCTGTACAATAGTTATCAGGGTATTCTGTTTGTTTTAATGGGACCCTGGATCCCTGTAACTGCAAGGAGCATTCCCACATTTACAAAAGATTTTATAATGCATTCCAGTGAGAAACCATAAGCAGACTCAGCTCTTTCACACTCATGCAATAAAGAAATGTTTAAGGCCAGAATCTGGAGACATAATAGAATGATTCAGCCACATGAGAAGAGAGAAGAGATTTCACTTCTCAGGAGAGCCACATGGTTTGACATGGTTTTAAAACAAACTTTAACTATTAAAGAGTTTCTTGTCAGAAAATGTTCACCTCATTCCCTTCAGAAAGGAAAGATAAAAATAGCTGACCATTCCTATTTTCCTGAAATGGTCCCTATGTTCTCATCTTTGTATTTACTTTCCCTCCCTCAGCCTAAAAACTGCAACACATACATACTGAGTTAATAAGATAAAGGGAAGGATTTTTAGCAGCAGCAGAGATAAATGCAATGGGTAAAATACTCAAAGGCACAATGCTAGAAGAAAATATGGCTCAGCATGCATTGCACACAAAGATCCTAAGGCCTTATTGAAACAAACTCCTATTGAGCTGAGTGGGAAATAGATATTTAGGAGAACAGTACTATACTTCCAAAGAAAGACACATGCGAAACATTCCTACCATGATTCTAACAAACTGTACTGGTCCTAAACCACCCTTTCCTCTTACACTAGCTACTGCTGCCATCAACGCTTTCCGTTCTCATACATACTGTGGTAAACACTACTCCCTTTATCTTTGTCTTGGTAGGGTACGAACCACCTGAAACTGTAGCTAAGTCACCTCTATTTTTACAGAAGTTTACTCACCACCAAAAGTACAGTCCTGCCTCATTCACCTTCCTGTTCCTTCTTCTCAGTCCTGCCATGTAAATGCTCATGCAGATCTGGACTGGGCCAGATTAAGGAGCTGATCTTTCTGAAAATGAAAGGTATCTTTGATTTGAATCACGATGTGGCTGCATTAATACTACTTCCAGCAGAAGAAAAGCCCTGGGAATGAGCAGGCAGTGGGACTGCCTCTTTCAGTAGTGGCATGGACTTTGGTCAGACCAAAGTGGCTGTCTAACCATGGGCTTCCAATGCAGGTGAAAATAAGCCATTAGAATGGGTGATTCCTTGGGGAAACACCTGGACCTTCACAGAATGGCTGTACAAGAGAGGCTCACCTGAATAACTGCTTTCAGCTCCCTTTGGTAAAAGAAAATAATGTAATATCTGGAGGGAGGCACGTAACATTTATTTCACACACACCCCAGTTGTTAATCAGCACCTACATCATTGAAGTCCCTAGCCCTTGTGACCCCTCCAAGTCACATATAAATAAAATACTCCCTTCCTTCCTCCTTCTTAACTCTTTCTACTCTCCCCTCCTACACACAACACAGAGACCTTCCTACCACAATGATATAACAGGAAGAGTCTCAGAGTTAATACCTCCTAAGTTACATGGACACAGTAGATAATAAAATTTATTCTCCTGGGCTGCCCCTCCCTCTTATTTAGGACTAAGAATGTAATTAATTTTTATTAACATACTACGTTAGCGTAAATTTTTTAAACTTAAAATGTTTCTTGACACCTTTGCAAAACAAACAACCCTTTGCAAATTTGAGATAAAAAGCTTTGAACTCCTGAACATTTTTTTAATGCAAAGTACTAACAACCACAGCAGACCATGGAGAGTAGCACCACAGAAAATAAACATGAGCGGCAGGAAAGAAGAGGAGGAAAAAAAAGCCCTCTTGTGTGATTCCTTTTTGGCTTTGCAAAAACTTGCACTTGATACGTGAAGAGCTCTGTCTGAAGCCATTAATAACAAAAACAATCACCAAATGAAAGAGCAGCCTTGCAAGCAACCATCCATAAAAAGAAAGCCAGTTAATTAAACAAATCACAAGCTATCTCCAGACTGTCTCTCTCACTTTAAAGTCCTCAGTGCAGAAAAGAGAAGAAAAAAATCTCATCAAATGATATAATCATAACAACCTCAAAATAACTCCCACATATTTCCAGATAAATCACTTCTGAAATACTAAGTGCCTGGAAAAGCTCGGAAGGAAATTGCACCTTAGCTGCAATTCCTACTTCTTGGAGGGGCTTTGGAGAATACTGGATCTTCTTTCCCTTTGCTAAATGTTTATTCCTATTCCTTAAATTGTGATTTTTTAATATAAAACTTTAATCAATCTCTAGATTTATTTCACTTGCTGTTGCAGGGCCATTTCACTATGTCTCAGAAGGCACTTAATTGGAATTGAAGGCTCAGGGTTAGAAACACAACATCTATCCCTTGCCAAAACCTACTATGCTTTCTGGATAGGGCCAGGGAGCCACAGCTGAACTGGAGAATTGACTGCATGAACATGGCTAAAGGCAGTACTGACCCTATGCACATTATTGCCCTGATAGAAAAGGTAGCAGCGAGTTAATGGAACTGTATGTGCATTAATTTTTCTGAGATTATGCACTGTGATGAGATGCTTTAATCAGCTTCTACGGGTCACAGCAGCTGGTAGGAGCCTTAACAGTGTCATTCCATTATAAGGCTATTATCGATCCAAAATATAATTTGAAGATCAATTTGGATTGGAATCAGAACCCGATATGACAATGATTTCAGAGCAGAAGAGAGGTAATTTACTCCTCTGGGTGCCAGAAATCAATTTTTTGTTTTCTGTACTGACTCAGCTGCCAAAAAAAAGAAGGGAAAAATGAAAAAAAAAATGCTGAGGATAACGTGCAAATAAAGGATTATAGTAATCCAATCTGGAGGTGATAAAAGCATGAACCCGGCTGCAAACCCATCTGAGGTAAACAAACATTTAATCCCAGCTAAATATCTCAGATAATGGCAAAAAGGCTTCATGTTATTTTTTATGCATTTGGCTAGTACAAAATACAGCTTTGAATTCAAAACAACTCGTTGCATTTCTCACATAATTCTTTGTGGCAGTCAGCACCCAGGAAGCTTATGTGGGGATCTCAAGACTCATCACTACTATTTGTATTAGAGCTGTGCTGGACACACTGGCAAATCTACATTAAAGGGCTAATATCCAGACTCACCCAGGCTGTTAGGAGTCAAAATCACTTTGGCTATGCCTACATTGTGGGGTGCTGTGGCTTCTGTTTTTGTCCTCATCCCCATGCATCCAGTTTCTTCCCAAAGGAAGGGATGGTGCACAGGTAGCTGACAACATTCCCAGATTGCTTGCCGTGTGCACCCAAGCCCATCTTCACCAGGAACAAGGACCTCCGGCTATGCACTGCAACACATACTTGCACCATGGTGCAGACATGGTGACTGTGAATCCGGCCCCGAGTTACCTCGCGTAGCAGAGAAAAGATCTTTTGCAAACATACAGGCACTGCGCAGCACCTGCTGCTGCCTAACTCAGCACCAGGGACATTGAGAGTAATGTATACTGAGGCCATTCCTGCCCCAGGGAAGACAGGGCAAACAACAGGCAAGAGGTGGCATGAAAAAATGAAGGGACTTTTGCTCGAAGTTGTTGGCAGAGCGGAGAATTTTCCGCTCTCTACAGGGCTGGCCCTTAAACCCTTTTCACTTTTATTAAGTGGAGACGTACTGCAGAGATGCAAGACTTACTTATCCACAGTGAAACTGGAAAGGGTTTTTTCTTCTTTTTTTTTTTTTTTTTTCTTCTCCTCCAGACAACCGCGGTGGAATCAGTTTTATTCAGATTTGGCTGTAATTGGAGCGAGGCTCTCACTGAATCTAATTTCAGCTGGAACTAATTATAGGGGGAAAAGGTCATAAATGTAGGACGGCAGCGTAACTATGTTGGAAGAATATTGACATCATATAGTATTAACTCTGCTCCTGTAAAGGCCATAAATACTTACACTAAAAACAGCCATTAAGAGACAGAACAAAATGTACCTATTTCTTTTGATGAGAGGGGAAAAATGAGGGAGGAAAAAATCTCTAAAGGGAGATTAAAAATCATACAATGAGGAAGTGCTTCACAAAAAAAAAAAAAAAAACCAAAACCCAAAAAAACCTCAATCAAGAAACAGAGATTGACTGCCTCAGATGAAATCCTGAGCCATACTAGAAACAAACAGCACTACTCCATCTGGACTAAGCCCTATTCAAAATCTAATAGGAAAAATTAGTTGCAATAACAAAACCAGCCATATGAAATTGCGAAGACTGACAACCAAGCTAAAACCAGCAGCACCGATTCCACATAATCATACCATGTGCGAATGCTAAACACACCAAGCCACATCTTAAAGAAAATCCCTTATTACTTCTCCCCTAACCCTTGGACCAAAATGGCTGCCAAAACCAGCCTGAGGGTGGGGCTGACCAGAGCCGTGCTCCAGGTGGGTGATGAGGCCCTGCACCCTCTGCCCCTGCCACCTCAGCACTGTGGGTGCACACCGCCACTCAGACCACCCCAGCACCCCCTCTGTGCCAGGGGAACTCCTGTCCTGCCTTTTGGAGCAGACTTCCAGCCCTTTTAGGCAAGCAGAGGAGACCACGCGAGGCTCGGTCCATGTTCACTGCTGAGTCACTTGGGCAGCCAGCAAGGGACTTCACCTCATTTCTCCTCACAATCTTCCTTACCAGAGAAGGGAACCAGGACGTATGACAGCTCGGTATGAGCCCAGCCCTCATGGAAACTGGCTGGATGCGCTTCTCACCTGAGCCTCAGAGGCTTCAGGACGTTCCCCGTGAGGAAACCCACAGGCAGACCCAGTCAGGACTCCTCCTTGGGAATCTTGTTAAATGTTTCATGGAATTTTCTGATGGATTTGATTAAATGAAGAACTTCAGCATTTTCTCTATACATATGTTTTCTTGTAATCAACACAACACCTGTACAAGCAGAATGACATTATAAATGAGAGTAAATTATACATGCAGCCTAGATTTTGACCATAATATGTTTCAATTAGTCAATGAATTGTTATTTAGACATAGCTGCACACTTACTCATCTTTCTGAAATTAAGTGCTGCTTCGGTACTTAGAGTTATAGAAGCTCAATACCTAAACCAGTTACACGGTCTGCTTTAGCCCTGGGGCTGAACTGTAGTGATGACCCAAGTCAAATTAATAAAGACAGAAGCCTGCTCGACATCTTGTGATGAACTGCATTGCAATGAACCTTTGTAGATTCTGTAGGAAGCAGCTGAAAGTCATTTCTGAAACATCAATTGAAATAAGTTAGTAATTAATTTTTCTCTCTTTCTCTCCTAGCAACCCCACAAATGCATGACACTATCGGGGTCTGAATCAGAATATTTTGCAGTCAGTGACTCTGCAGCCTCTCCATCGAAGCCGTATGTCACAGGAGCAAAGGCTCACACTCGGTTAGACTGTGCTTCATGTCCCCTCACTTCAGTCTGAAGCAAATTCCTACTAAGTTGATGGAGGTGCATAAAGAGATCAAGCAACCAGTCTGCCTTTGACACAGTACAGTGTTTTCCTGATGGTGTTTATTGTTGCACCTGTATCAATGGAATTGATTTTGGGTTACTTGCCACCACTAAATTCCTTCTATGATCCTTGATTTGTGGCCTTTTTAGCAAGTACTTCTCAGTTGCCGTCTATTGCCATCAATGGATCTAACCTACGTTTTCTCTCTGCTGTGGCCACAAGGAAGAGAATAACTTGTCCTTTCAACAGAACACGTTTAATAAAGAGAAAGGGGACAATGATTAGCTTCTCAAAAGTACTCGTGACAGATTCAGGACCAGATGATCATAAAATAAATGCTAGAAAAAGTGGAAAGTCAAGACCAAATACTTCATCATTAAAAGAAAGAAGAAATTTTTATCCATACTTCACTCTCCAGTCATTATTCTACTTGCTGGAACATTAGTTCTTCAAATTGCTTTTAATTACATGGCCTAGAAATAAATATGCACCACTATTAGCATGCTCTCAGGTTGAATACAAGGGGTACTCACTTTCATTCCAGTCAAGGCACTATTCCAAGGTGATTTATACTCTCATTATAGGCTGTTGCCTTTCCTATGTGAATTTGTAATCAAATATTCTAAACAGGTGATGACAAATAATTTGGGTTACTACTGCTAGCAGCCAAAATCACAGCCATAGGACCTCACAAGTCTAACATGAGAATTTTAGGCGCACATAACGCACACGCACATGAACAGTCCACACAGGTACGTTTCCATGTTATTAAATCTTCTAATAACTTTTGAATATATGAACCCAACCTACATCAAATTGGTGACAAAATTTTTTTACTATGCTTAATTAGCAAACTTCCCTCTCATTATATAAGCTATTAGGACAAAAGGAGCATTAATTAACTAACTGAATTTTTGATCAGATGTTGCAATGATAATTTATCATTTTAATAGTCTGTTCTAGAGTGGTTTTTTTATAAATGTTTCACAGAGTGAACCAACAAAATAATATCATAATTATAAACCTTTCGCATGATTCAAATATTATGCATCACTCTGCGTTGTTTAAACACCCTTTCAGTGCAGCAGTACAATGGACAAGCATCTTTCTCACACAGGAAAAGTCCTTTGCTGATACACCATCAATTATAGTTTGCGTATCATCCCCAAAGGTAGTGTTTAATATTTTTCTTTTTTTTTTTTTTTTCCTTAAAATTTAGATCAGATTTAGCTTCAAAAGCATCTTCTAAAAACAGTATCTGATCTTCTTTTTATTTAATTTCTGAACAAGTCACTCTTTGGTTGAGATTCCAAGGTTGGACATTCACAGGCTGTTTGAAATGTGAAGAGTACTGTATAAAACTTCACCTGGATGGGAAAACTGCAGAGAATCAGGTGGGCTAACCTGTTCTCTCACTGCCAGCCCTGTTTTTCTGCACCAAGCTAGTCTCAGAGTAGGACGGCGTTCAGGAACATTAGGATGCCAAATTCTGGAATGCTTATACTGAGCATATCTCGGCATTACAGAGTCCCACAGAAACAAAAAAGGAAGAGAGAGATTGCCTTTTCTAATGGCACAGTACAATTTGTACAGAACTGTGCTGTCCCGATTCGACACTTCTCACTCTTGACTCTGCCTCTGCATGCAATTGCTAGTCTTTTAAAATTCCAGCCTTAATGAAACAAGTAAGCTGCAGAAAAGATTAAGCTGAAAAATACAGCAGGAATATAGAATGAGGACAGGTGATTGATCTTTGAGTGGATATCCAACAGTGCAATGAAATTCTCAGGCTGGTTCTTCTTTATTTCAAAATGGTTTTGATTCAGAGGGATTTTATAGCAGCTAAATCATGCAGTTGGCACAGACTGTGCAAGCTTTTCAGCATGTTATACTCTGAAAGATGTCACATTTGGCAGAGGCAGTAAAGCTCCATGAATTTATTGTTGTTTCCCATTGAACACCAAAATCCAGGGCATCAAAAGATGATACAGCACACGTTACAACACTATTGTGTTGGGTCACCAGCTACCCTGGCTAGCATAAACCTCTGGTGGAATGCTACGAAATGCCAAATGGAAGCTACCTGTGTACGAGGAAAAAGAAAGTATAACTGTGTATAGATTGGTGAGTGACAGTTGCAAACTCAGTCCGTGGTCCTGTAGACATACTGCACATGAGCAATTCAACTTACTTGCAGATCCATCTTTTAAATGTATGCACTTCAAGACTGCTCCCAAGAATAATAACTTTACTTATGGGATTAGTGTTTTTAGAGTCAGTAGGACTTCTCATGCATGCCAAATTATAGATATGCTTAAGTATTGTCAGAATCAGGACCACGTATTTGGTGTTTAATTACTTAATTTACGTATTATGGACAATTGCCTGTTTCGTAGTGAACAAGAGACTGCTTTATCAGCAAGTTTAGCTTGTGTGAACATAGTGCTAATTAGCTCTGTACAAAAAGTGCGTAAAGACACATGAAATAAGACCAAAATAATTTACTTTTTTTTCTTTTTCTGTCCTAAACTATCAATAAACCAAACAAACTGAAATTTCACCACAGCTTAGTAATCAGTACTAAATTCCAAGTGAAAGCCAGTCCATTTTCAGTCAAAAGTGGAGCAGAAAAAATGTGACTAGAAACAGATTAGAGTGGCTTCTTTAAGACCCATTTTTCTTTTCCACTCAGCTTGAGCTAATTGCAAACATTGCAGAGCATGCTTGAAAACTATATAATGATATATTCAAAAAACAAAATGAAAAGCCACTTACTTTCTCATACACCAAGACACTCATATATAAACAACAGAAAAAGCTATTTGAAAATTTATCAGGAATTCTCTGAAAAATGGATATAAGGAATAGCTGCCCTCTCATTTCCTATGAATCTACAAACTCAGAAAAAAATTGCTGTCTTTTAAGATTCTGGAAGCCTCTTCCTTTAATAATTTATGTTGAAGGCTATGAGAGATGTTTAAGAAGCTTGTGCTTTTGTTTTCCAATTCTAAATACCTAGTCAGGAATTCAGCAAGTACATGGCCACCACCTAAGTAGCTATACTATGAGCAACTACTGCAAGAAAGTTCAGAAGAGTGTTCTGACCCTCAGTTTAACCTTGCAAAGAGTCTATTCTCACTACTGTTGGATATACAAAAGTAGCATTAATAGAGTTCGGGGTGTGCAATTTCTCTGTGCATTAAGAGCATTAGAAAGGTTTTACTATGTACATCACAAATAGGTAAAGCATATCCAAGTTTCTCATTATGGGAGATATTATATTAGATTGTTATTCACAACAGGAGAATGTCACACTTTTCTGTGTTCTCTAGTTCAGCACTTTTCTAATTTCACGGACCTCAATTTACATTTGTCAGTGTTTAAAGTTAGATGATATTGGTCTACTCAGGAAATGAGTTAAAGGGGAGAGAGGTCATTCACCTTTTGGGCAGTACCATACTTTGATGATGCATAAATAAAGCACAACACAAGTGTGTCAGCAAAAAAATGGATGTCCTAAAGCCCTTTGATGCAAAGGATGATGTTGGTTAGAAACAGAAGGTTAAATATGTAGAAACTGTAAGGCTGAAGTGATGATATGAAGAGAACCTTAGCAGAAATCCACCTTGTCATTCACTGTGAGTTTACAGACATGGAGATTTCAATAGATTACCAATGCTGATTAGCAAATGCATATGGAAATTATATTTATAAGCTGAATTGCTAGTAGTCTGTCTATGAACCCTAAAGAATTGGTATTTGTAGTGGGCCTGATCCAAACACCTGTCAGTGGTTTTTTTCATTATTTTAATGGGATTCAGATTAGACCCTCAGATGTTAATCTCCAATAAAGGGGCACCTGTGTTACCTACACTTACATGTTCACACTTCTAGACGAGGTGGTACACATTGCCACCTGTTACTTCAGGCTAGGAGAACTTAGCAAATATTTTGTCCTAAGCATTCAAAAACATTTTCCTAAAGCTGAATGGTAGAGCTAAAGATAAAAATCCTTGGATGCTTAACTCAATTTATCCAAATACTAACTTGAAAATATTTCAGAACTTTTTCCAAATTTCTGACGCAGCTTCATTCACATTCGTGGCTGCAGTTTAGAATCAGCTGAGGTTATACAATAACTTACCAAGGCATCTATACACCTGAACGAAAATGAACACGTTATGTACTCCTACCTTTCTGTTTGGACTTTGTCAATGGTTTGAACGAGCACAAGTCTAACATCAGAGCTTACATGCACAAAAAAGAAGTCATAAACATGCCACAGGTAAGCTGCCCAACAGTACATGACAATCTTCAGCACACAGCTTCACACTTAAGCTTTTTTTAAGTCTAACAAGTCAAAAATATTTGTACTTAACGTACCAATTTTCCACCTATTGTACGGCAATACAGACTTTGCAAAAGGAAGTAAAATCTTAAACCAGACACAAACGTCAGAAGAACAGTGAAGTTTTGAGTTAGAACAATGAATTCACTAAACCAAAACAAACAAACAAAACCTTAAAGTGTTAAAACAAGGCATTTGAATAGTAACAACTGTTAAAATGAGCTCTGAAATCTCCATGCAACATGAGATTTTTATTGGCAAACAATTAAATCTCTCTTTAAGTGCATTTTCTCTGTAGAACCTAATTTATAATCTTATCAGGCATGTCTCTCAGAAGAATCTGCTACTAGTCTAAGTCTTTATCTGCACAATGCAGAATACTAACAATAGTCTTGTATGTTTGTTTCCAATGTCAAAGACTGAAATTCCAGTTTAAGGTTCTGACTGCTTTCAGAATTTGGTATTATTTTTAAAGTGCTGTCACTTCTGTTCACATGGTGTGTCAGAAAAAGAACATGTAAGAATAAAAAAACCTGTTGATGGTAAGAACGAAGGAGAACGGTGATGTACTCGTGAATCAGTTTGCTATAGCTCATTTGCTGTTTTATCATTTTTCTGTTACCCTCCAGGGCCTTATTTTGTTTCAGGACTACTCATTAGAATTTAAGTTTTACAATAAGCATTAAGGTAAAGGAAGTTAGAGGCAAGGTGGAATTAACAGTGTGCACTTTATGTATATTGCATCCAACTATGAATCTTTGAAACCTGTAGTAGGTATGCCTACACATACAACTCTGGCTGCTGTGTATTTTGCACTGCCTACTTCTCACATCTCACTGCCTTTGATTTTTCTAGAAATCTGTAATAGCTTAATCTTTCCCAGCCATAGACCTATACCACAGTGTACATTTCTAACTAGAATAATAGATAATAAGCAAACAGCTTTAATTCTAAGAACTGCTAACCTACCTCTTTTTTCACTTTAGCAGAATTCACAGGAGTACAAGAGATTTTTTTTTAGTGAGCAAATCATACAACTCTGCATTATTATTTCCTTCCATTCCCCCCAGCCCAAGTTATGAAATTCTTTAAGAAATGGAACCACAGCAGTCACACACAGGACTAGCCTAGAGAGTATTTGTTTCATTTAACTTTTTTTTTAATCCCACATAATATCCTGCTAATTCTTTCAACATAAATA
The DNA here is from genome assembly GCA_013389945.1 of Fregata magnificens. NCBI lineage: Eukaryota > Metazoa > Chordata > Aves > Suliformes > Fregatidae > Fregata > Fregata magnificens. The sequence continues at coordinate 24,733 of WAAD01043297.1, read as the reverse complement.
GGACACCTTACTATTCCAAGCTTCCCCTCCCCTTTTATTTGGCTCAGAACACCTGATGGTTAATTCCCAGTTGAGATAATTAGTCTTTGGTTATCACCAGTTATTGTCACCTGTTCAACTTGCAAATGTCTACAAATCTGAGTTTTCCAATTAGCATCGTAAGATCCCTATAGCATACAGCTAGAGTGTATTTTTTTTTTTCCACAAGGCAAATCACTTTTCACTTACACACTCTGTCTATTGAGTCTCATTTGGTAATAGTGCTTTAAAAATTATAGTGTTTTTCACAGAATAGACTTGTCATTGCCCTACCTCCTATCAAGCCCAGATGGCTGCTTCTATAAAGGAGAGAAAAACAGAAAAGGGAATTAAATGAAACCCTCTTTAATAAGTATCCAAGTCAATTTAAATCAGAGTCACGCCCTAGTATTAAGGCATGAAGAACATTCTCAGTGTGCTAATAAGCCCCATGACATGTTGAACTGACATTTCAGTAAGCGGAAGAAGCTGTAGTTTATTTTTAACTTCTATGGTACGAAGCTGTAGATATACTGCATTACAGACAGTGGCCCAGTGCATTAGATCTGGGTTGACTTCCAGCTCAACATAATGAGGTGGCCTTCTGACTAAAACCAACAAAAAATGATACTTGAAATTTGGAGGAGGTACTTCCGGAAGCACCATTTTAAATCCTCAAACCATGTGATACAAGATCACCCAATATCTTAGTAATTGCTTCGCTTCATTCTCTGTAATGCCTGCAGTGGATTTATGGCCCTTCAAGGGAGGTGATTAGTACACCTCCTAGGTCTGAAGTTCTGCAGTAAAAATGAGCTCCAACATTTTTTGTGGGAGTGTATCATAGAAACTCTGACAACATCTTTCAAGCCTTCCCTCACTGTTACACAATACCTCTGCAAATGTGAGTGGAGTTCCCAGATACAGAAAATGGAAACTGCTGGCCTTGAAAGGTGGAAAAGGTTGTGCCGTTTGGGAGCCAAGCTCCTCCACTTCATAGAATGCTTTGGGTTGGAAGGGGCCTTTAAAGGTCATCTAGTCCAACCCCCCTGCAATGAGCAGGGACATCTTCAACTAGATCACGTTGCTCAGAGCCCCGTCCAACCTGACCTTGAATGCTTCCAGGGATGGGGCATCTACAACCTCTCTGGGCAACCCATTCCAGTGTTTTACCACCCTCATGATAAAGAATTTCTTCCTTACATCTTCCTCTGGATATGCTGAGAATGGGCCAATGCAATCATTGACTCCTGAGCAGATATGGCAAGAAAGAATCTCACTTCAGAGATCTGTGCAGCTTATTATTAAGGATGAAACCTTTTCAGTAACTCACCAGTTCTGATTGACTCATTATTTTATGTTTGCACATCCCGCCCCCATGGGGATGTCTGTGAGGATTTTCTTGTACTGGAGCTGGAGTTTGAGATAGGTTTGGTAACAAAGACAATGCTGTCTAAAAGCACTGGTGCCTCTAAACAGAATTATTTTCAAGACAGCCATATAGCAATATATAGCTGTGGAAGTGAGGTTTAGGATGTATCTAGTAGCATTAACAATGCTATAGACAGACTGGCAAGTACTGAAAAGTAAAAACGCTATCTTTGGAGCCTGAAACTAAATAACCCAATGAAAGATTTTATGAAGAATACTAGAAAACAAATGGTTTCATTGTAGAATACTAGGAAACAAATTGTTTCTTCCTAGCCTATACTAACGACAAACCACAATACTCTGCTGGCTAGAACAGATGCTAACAAGCTTACCTGCACTTTTCTCTTGTCCCCACTTACCTACCCTGGGGCAGGGAACAGAGCTCAGACTCTCAGATCCATTTGGGCATCAAATTCCCTTTGAAATTGAGTTGTTAGATTCCTAACTGGTTTTGAGATCTGGGTTTAAATGGGGATACAGTGTCTGCTTATTGCTTTGCGTCTGGAGCCTATGAATCAGATAGACTCACACACAGTGGAAGAGGATTATTACTTCATGGCATGGGCAGGCAGTAGCAGTCACAATCTAGCCCTTTGAAATCAAGACAGCAAGAAATTCATGAAGATTTGAAGCAGTTAAAGGAGTTTATTTTCCAGGTGGGAAATCCAGGTGTCAGAAGGAAAGTAACTATAAATTTTCAACCCAGCTTTCCACATAAAATGTAAGCCATTTGGAGCACACAGAAAGCTCAGTATGAACTATGGCTGATAGCCGGTGCAAGGTATGGTCAGTGGTTTTAAATGATTGATGGAGCTATCTCTGCACTAAAGTCCTAAGGTTGGAACAGAAGAAAAAAATTGAGATCTGTTATAATGGTGCTTTATACCTTTTTTTCTTCCTCTGATGGTCAAATAGAGTTCAGTTGTACAGAACGATTGTTACTTTGTACCAGTGATACATACTGTAGCTCTCCATACTAGAGAACTTTATTCCAATAAAAAGAATAATACAGCATGTGGAGATAGTTTTTAAAACATCTCCTAATTTATTATTGTCTCTTTAGAAAGTAAAGAAAGTAAAGCATATTCAAATTGGTTTAGTTATTTTAGTTGAAGATGAAGAAATGTATCTATGAATAAATATCTAATGTTGTGCTTTATTCCTATTTAAATACTCAAAATGGCTTTAAGGTACATCAGTGAGTTATCTTAGCTCAATAGATCTATTACCTTTCACTTGTAACAGCTTGGGGTTTTCCCCCACAACATCATGTAAAATAGTCCGGTACAGCTAGGAAACTCAAACCCAAGCTGAAATAACAGCACAATGCAGATACTCAAGACAACACCGAGCAGTCACTCCTTCCTTTTCCTTTTCAAATATCAGAACCATGTGAGTTTTCAACCAAGTATCAGATACTTTAATATAATTTTCCTGAAATCAGTGACACTGCTCAAGGACTATTCTACATGAAAAAGATAGATGAACAAGTGCTGAAGGAACAGACTACCAAATACCCTCTAAGAAAGAGTACGAGACACTGACTCTATTTATACTCAGCTCTGAGATCAGTGTATTAGCTGACTGGCATTTCTCTTGCTGAGAAAAGATCAATGAAGAAAAGATCAGCTGAAGAAAGATTGATGGTGACCAGACAAACCATTAATTCATAAGAAAAGAGATTCTGCTTGGAGAAATAGGACATTACCCTAAGGCTCAAGCTCAGACTTGATCATTCCTATGTCTTACACATTGACCTGAATTCTTACTCCAATAAACTGCAAGCCCTGCAAGAACAGGGTGAGAACAAGCTCCATGCTGGACAGAGTTGCAGACAGACAGAGCAACAGTGAAGCAAAACAAGAGAGAATAAGATCATAAATAGTCACGCCACATGTGAAAAGGTAGCCCTCTATTTCCACGAGTGGAGACTTCTCACATGCTTTGGTAACAAAATGGGGCTATTCCTGATAACCTAGAATTTGGTATTCCTTCTGTTCTGAGGTCTGCAAGTTCTCCTGCAGTTGTAATATCTGAATGATGTCTAGTTTCTCTTTAAATACTGTCACAAGCACTCACAGTGTCACAAGCATCTCACTCTTACTCCTCCTTCTTTCTGTAGGGAGAGAATTGTATTATATTATGCTGGATTGTTGTATTGTTAGAGAAAGGGGTGGGGGTTTTTGTTCTGTTTAGTTATCTTCCACTTGGGAGTACTGAAACTCTAGGTGGTCACTATTCTCAGACTGCTTGGGAAAAAAACTCTTTCAGCAATAGACTTTTGCAAAACCCAAAAGACAAGGAAAAACTCAGATAAATAAGAATATATGCCAGAATGTGTATGTATAGACTTACAAAAGCATTCTGCAGTAATAGAGAAATGAGGCACTCAGAGAAAAGTGCCGGGTGCTGAGAAAAAGGCTTTGATGTTTTTGAGACATTAAAGGAGTTGTTAAAGAGCAGTTCACCTGTGGATATTGCCAAGGAGAGGTAGCACTACTGTACTGATCATGTTTTAAAGTGCTGCTCCGTGTTAAGTATAAACAGCACAGCAGCTGTAACCAGAGTGTCCTGCTGTTTCAACAGTAGAAAACAGCTTGAGATGAGAGTGTAAGCTTCATTTCAAGCAAAGTTCCAGCTTTTCCAGAATAAAGGAGAAGCTTTTATTCTAATATGTTTGTTTGCATCTAATGTTACTCCATCATGTCTTTGAAGTTGCACAGCATCACACGCTTGTCGCTGGCTGCTAACTTGCTGCACTGCTGACAGGGGGATGCTAATGGCACAAGGGGAGGGTAACAGTGGGTCATTTGGGGGGAAGCCCCGAAAAGGTAGTTGAAGCTATGTTTTGATGAAAAAAATGGATTTTGAAAGAAAAACAAACAAACAAACAAAAAAAACCAAGTGGTAGTAGAGATGTGCATTTAGCAATGAGTAGTCAGAATTTTCCAGAGTAAAAGGGGAATTCTGAAATAATGCCCAAGTGTTTCTAGGATTACAAACATCAGATCAGGTTCTAGGAATACTGAGTTCTATCTGATGGATTTAATTAAAAAAAACCCCCAAAAATACCATGCAAGACACCGTGTACACTCCCAGGTTAAGTCACTATCCTTCACTCTTTGTGCTAGGAACCAGCTATAAAATCCTAACCTAATATTTATTTAAGATGGCATGCTACTAATTGTGATAAAGTAATTTTTGGACACATACTTAATATATACCTGGAGCCAATACACACTGTTTTAATGGACTGCCACATGTACCCAATGAAACTATTAATTAAATCAAGCCTTACTCACTTCTGTGGTTAAAAGGAAAGTAACCTGGTTTATAAATCTAATCTCATACCACTAAGTAATAGCTATCCCTTGCTTATTAAATTTTTGCTACCATTATCAAAAGAAAAAAAAAATCAGATTAAATTTGAAGTATTGATTTAAAAATATGTTTCAAGAATGCTTTTAGAATATCTCGACCTTCCCCATTGTTTCTTTCCATTGTGAAGTTTAATGGGAAAAATGGAGAGAAATAATTCAGTATTATAGGAAGACAATTCAGAGAGTGTATAATATAAATAAAAGTGTTTTCCCTGATTCTCTTCCTACTGCTCCCTGTTCCCTTGGAAAGGTGGGGTGAAAAATCTTGGTATAGCAAGAATTTCCTAAATCAAAAATATTTTAAATACACACATATTTTTATGTGATATCTATTTCAACATATAAGTACCTTCCTAAGGAAACAATGAAGAATTATGCAAAATTAATTTGAACTGATTTTTGGTAAAAAGCCAAGACCCACATTTTTCAGAAAACCCCACCCAAAACTCTGTTCACACACTGAAGCCCTGTGCTCCGTTCTGTTCATCTAGCTGCACAGGTAGCTAACCTGCACTGCACTTCCAGCACATATTCACAGAGTCTGTGACTGGGCTCCAGCTGGTCACTGAACTTCATGAGTTTTTGTTATTTGATAAGTCTACCAGTGTCCCAGATATCCCAGACAGACATTGGGAATAATCTTTAAGAAGAAAAGGGTAATAGGATAGTAGCTATGAGATAGTATGATTACTTCAGCTAACAATGTGCACTACAAACAGTTTCAGATTTCTTTATTATTTTTGCATTTTTTGGGCACTGTTCTTCAGTACCCATTATGGGAACGGGTCTTGGTGGTGAAATTTGGAGGAGGAGAATACACAGCTTCACATCCCATGAACTGTGAGAGTCTTTTTTGCTTTTGTTCAGATTTCAGCACAACTTAGTGGGTGAAATCCAAACCTCTTTCAAGTCAGTGGGAGTTTTGTCATGGATTCAAAGAGGCAGAGCTGCTTTGTGAGGGTAAGCTGGAGCTCCATTTTACCAAACTCCACATGACCAAAATGCATTGTTCATTTATAGCTGCCTTGATCATAAATATGTCTCATTTGACTTTATTCTGAGTCATTCCCCTGAAGTTTTAACTTACATATTTATTGTTGATTCAGAAACATCTAGCTAACAATGACAGTCTGACTTAATGGCCAATACAATTTAGACATTTGTAATTTTTAAGCAGAACTGTAGGAAGAGAAGCATTTAATAAAGTTCACATTCTTTCTGGATAAAACTCCATGCTATCTAATCAACAGTCCTACAGCTTTGCCTTTATTGCAATAAATTATTTCCATACTCTCTTGTCAGAGGCTTGTCAGCTAACTAGCACAAGAAACCAATCCTTGATTTGGCTTCAGTCAGAGTTCAGGCAGGTAGCTAGTCCAGGGAAACCCCACTCCATTCATTTTTCGGGGGAGTTCTAGCTCAGCTGACAGTTAACCTCAAAAGCTGAATTAATAGCAGAAACTTCACAGTTCATTTTAATATGGCATTCAGTTTAATTAGCACTTGGGCAATTCCTTTTGTTCTCGG
>WAAD01043291.1:252-13560 GCA_013389945.1 Fregata magnificens | reverse complement strand
TGAGAAGCACTTAGCAGAACATTAATCAGATAGGCCAGATTCTCTTTGGTATAACTTATTCTTGCTCCATTGACATCACTGGTTTGCATCACTTTAAATTCTGAACTGGCTGAGATGGTTTGGTCTGTGAGTAATAGTCGATGTTGGTGTGAACATGCTGAGTATTTTGTATTTCTTAGAAATTGCAAGAAATCCTGTCTCTTAGTCACGTTTTTAGAACCCTCAGTGTGTGATAGCTGCAGGTTAGGAAACTTTTTAAAGAATAACAAAAGTGAACCTATGTGTTTTGACACACACACACACACACACACACCCCCACCTCTCCAATGCTGAAATGGATTAGAATTATTCTTAAGTAGCCAATGTTAGGTCAATAACCCAGTATAAGTCTTTATATTTTCAGACTGTACCCATAGATGTTGCTCGCACTGTGATATCCTTGATCATGCTTCCAGTTTTTTCTTTTGAAACTTGTTGGCAAATCCCTATTTCAGAAACGGCAAACTGTGTTGTAAAAGATTAGATTATCCATACTTAAGAGTGGTTTTGGAAGCAAATACATGCTGTTGGTCTCCCTGAGTGATTTTGTTGTTGCGTGTCTGGCTGAGGTGGGTATGTGGTTATAGTCACAGTAAATTTCACATTCAAAAGAAAATGAACACTGGTTTTAGTTTCCTTTTTCCTTATTTGCCCTATTGAAACAGATACTGTAGCACATAGTGCTATGTAGCACAATGATGTGAATTCATCAAAACATGCATTAAGGAGCAACACTACAGAAGGGTAAGGATATAAATATATTTTACAATTCTTAGCTTCCTATCATAAGAATAGTTCATGAGTGAATGTAAATTTACAGTAGGTGCTTATCAAATGTGAAAATGCTTGCAAATTAGAAACAAACTTTGGGACTATAAACATATTTCAATGATAGTTCATGCAAAGAATATGTTTGATAGTAAGAAATAATGTTCTCTTTTAGTTTCTACATGAAGTAGGTTGGCATACTATTGCATATGGAGAATTATAATGCTTCAGAGTCAGAACACTGTATGCAACCCTTAATCCTCTAATCAGAGTGCTTATTATTAGGGAACATATAATGACATAAAATATCATTGTTTATTTATAAAGCAAGAAGGAGGCATCATCCAGCTTAAAGAGATAATAAAGTACAGTTAAATCAGTTGATTTTAATTCTTCGTTCCATACAGAAGTGATATACAAGCTATCAATCTTCTATGGTTTTTAAAATACTTGATAAAAATATTGAAACATGCTAATGTCTTGCATAAAAAAAAAGTTACCTGACATCTGAAAGTAAGTTCCGAATGCCGCTGTAACTTGTACATGTGTCCCATGTACATGTGAGTTGGAATATTTTACTCCACTAAAGTAGAACCCTACAAAATCTTTTGGGTTTGACTGTAAGATGCACTTGTACAGACAGTAATTGGCCTGTTACAGAGATATTAATTAACATGTTAGAAATGTTTTCTTTATTAATGAGAAATTCACACATACTATTTAAATTAATTTGTATAGTTTAAAATTAATTTATTGTGGCCTTCGATGACCTCAAATCTACTAAGACAAAGCTGGAGTATTGTACTAACTGTTAAACCATTCATTAAACATTTTATGCAAATAGTGTTTGTTTATAAACAAATTAACTGCAAGGATTTTCAAAACAGGTGCTGTGTTGTGAATGCGTACTAAATGATGTGGTACTGAAAGAATTAATTAGACCTTCAGATGTAATTAGTTGCAATAATTTGCGTGATTAGCGGCTTGGTTAAGAAGTAAGACACACACATTGTAATGCATGGAAGAGTCACTGCAGTAGCTTTGTCTTTCATACGGTGAAGATGAGATTTNATCTTCAAATCTCCAGAGGAAGAACTGATACTTAACGTGTTCAGGGTTAAAAGGTAGGCTGTGATAAGCCATATGAAACAGGTCCAGCATTTCAAGATCAGTTCTAAATATTCATTTAATTTTTCCCCCCTTGCAACCATAGTTCTGATTTTTCTTCTCACATATCCAACAATGAAGTCAACCGTTGGATGTACATGAAGAATTCCTTTGAAAATGGCATTAGTCAAAACTGATTAAAAAGAAAGTTATGATTACTGATACTTAATTTATGATGATCACATTCCCAGTTATGATAAATGTACAATACCGTTGTGACTTGCAAGAAAGCTTTTTCGTCTTGATAATGTCTTGGTGCCCAGTGACAATATTAGAGAGTGGGTTTGAAACGAATTAATGTAGGGACTTTATTGATCTTTGTTTTACCTGCTTGAAAAGGTGGATTGACAGTAAACCACAATAGGTTCTCTTTTGTGGTCACTGGTGGAAGTTGCTATTGCTTTGCTATTTTAAAAGAAAAGGCTAAAGATTTTGTGCCTTGAGGCAACAAGAAAGCACAAATATGAAAGTAATGCACACTTTGACAGAATTTATTGCTCTGACAATACCCTTTTAATATCATTAGAAACACACGGGGGGCCTGCACCTGTATTTTGAAAGAACAGGTATGTTTTCCGTGAATCACTTTGTCAGAAAAAGCAAAAGTTTCTAGAAAAAGTTGAAGACTATAGAAGAAAAAGAAACAAGGAAAGTTTAGTAAATCAGTTATAAAGTAAATAAGTGCAATTAGTCAGCAGTGCAGAAGATGTGAGGTGAAGAGAAGCTTCTCGAAATAACACACTTGCTTATGATGAGTGTTAGAGGCATTCCACAGAGGTGTCCTATCCTCAGCAAATTTGAATTTAAGCTTTTTAATACCGAACCTTATTTGATCAGATTAAACTATAGCAGTTTGTAAGATGAGCTGTGGGGGAACTTTGTTTCGTCTCAGATGGAAGTGGTGACATTAGACCTTGGTTGTTTCATCCATAAATGTAATGCTTTTGAGGTATAAGCTAGAGGGCACCTTGTTGAAAAGCTAAGCCTTGCTGTAGTTACCAAATTGTTTATGTTCTTTTACGTTTTTGCTGTATGAGTTCCAAGAGTTTTTAAGTAGCTGTAAATCTGACATAAGCAGGAAGAGCCAGCGGGAGGTCTCTAGTTAAATAGTGAACAAAATGATACTGTATTTGGATTAGTGATGGAGAAGTATTAGTGGTCACATATCTAAGTGAAAGTAAAACCCATGTTTTTTATTGCAATCTCAATGTGGAATACAGTTCATTTTAGGACTGAGGCAGAACATAAGTGCGCTACTTTTTTTTTTTTTCTACAATGGAATGGCTATTTGCTGCCTTAGAATTTTTTTTTTTTTTAAAAGCATAGAAGGGAAATGGAATAAAATAAATATTAAAAATGATAAAAAAAGAACAAAAAGCATCATTAACTGCTGCACAGCTGCTGTGTGTCTGCTGTCGTGGGGATTACCCTTAATTACTATGGATGAAGTTTGCTATCATTGGTTTTTTGGATGCCTCACAATTGGTTTATTTTTAAAGGAGATCTTCTTTCTATGTATGTTTTAATAGAATATGCAGCTGTTAAAGTTTCGGGGAAAGAAATCACTGTTTGAGTCCTGAAGAGACTGAAGATAATTTGACAGAGCTAACATAGGGATCCACTTGAATGAATTTATTTTTTTTTCCTTTCTGTAGTCTGTTTAATTCAGTTCTTTTGTTTTAAGCGTGATGTTTGCAGAGTAGTCTTTAAAATGGGCTCTTCTGTATTATGTTTGAATTTGAACAAAATTAACATTTGTATGTCATCAGTAGCTGCAATGCATAGCTCAAGGCAATGAAGGATAGGAAGTCAAAGAATATGGGAAATTTGATTAAAATGAATAAGCAGTAGAGGGTCTTAAGGGTGGACATAGCTTACTCATTGATTTATTTGTATTGTTTCTTGAGGCAAAAGAAGCTAATTCCATGGGATATTTAGAAAGCAGATTTTAAATCTGAAAATAAAAAGGTGTTTAGGTCAATAAAATTAGGTTTTACACAATGTAATCTGGAGACTTCCCTACTTATATTTCTTAGTCCTGATTCGTAAAGAGGGCATAATACCAAGCAGGTAAAGGTTCTTTGAGAGAACCTCTTTCCAATGAATTTTCACTGTGCTTGTTATGATTTGTGATCACTTGGATATTCAAAACGTTTTGCTTAATTTTATTCACTAGGACATGAGTTGCGAGGTAGAGCCCAAATTATCAGCCTGGCAATTAGCTGCTGTGCATGGCTTACGAAACATGTCATTCTTCAGTGCTGCCCTCTGACTTCCTTCGGTAGTATTTTTTTGTGCTGGCTTCAGTGAAGTGGTCTGTATTTGCTATGCATTTATAAGTCACCAACTGTTCATGTGTCATCTATTTCTGCATCGTATAATGTTGCTTCAGGAGAATTGTGTAGTTTGCAAGACCTCTGTACTCACATCTTTGTAATGCTTTGGCTCTCATTTCTAGGTCTTGCTCTCTCATTTGTCTCAGTATTCCGAATGTTCTCGACAGCAGCTTTTATACTTTTGAATCTACTTGATGGATTGGCATAGGTACCTTTTCAGGGTTTCAGACACTTCCTTGTCAACATTTTCTTTCCCCAGTGCATCAGTGCTGGAAATGTGAAACCCTTTGCCTGCTAGTCTTTTGCTGGAGTCTTCAATACCAAAGGGCAGTTTTTGCAAGAGAATTTTTAAATGAAAAATCACTTGAAGCAGACATCTGAGATGAAGGACCTGTTTTCCTGGTACTAGTGAAAATCCAATCCATTGCTTAGTCAAATGAAGGAAGATTCCTAAGTAATTTACCTACCACTGTCATCTTTGAATTCAAAGGTTAATGTTAACTGTTTGGTTTATAGTACCTTTACTCAATAGCTATTAATAATTTTTTAATTTTTTTTTTTTTCTTAAGGAACAGAATAAGGAAAGACTTGGAAAAGTTTGGATGTTTATCTGTGGATATTTATTTCCGGTATGGATGTTATTTCTGCTTAGTCCCTGTTGTGTTTTCACCCCAGCCAGCATCCAAGCACCACACAGCCGCTCGCTCACTCCCTGCCTGCCGCCAGTGGGATGGGGGAGAGAATTGGAAGAGCAAAAGTGAGAACACTTATGGGTTGAGATAAGAACAGTTTAATAATTGAAATAAAGTAATAATAGTAATAGAATATACAAAGCAAGTGATGCATGATGCAATTGCTCACCACCTGCCAACCGATGCCCAGCGAGTCCCTGAGCAGCGGTCGCTGACCCCCGGCCAACTCCCCTCCAGTTCATATACTGAGCATGATGTCATATTATATGGAATATCCCTTTGGCCAGTTGGGGTCAGCTGTCCTGGCTGTGCCCCCTCCCAGCTTCTTGTGCACCTGGCAGAGCGTTGGAAGCTGAAAAGTGCTTGACATGGTGTAAGCACTGCTTAGCGACAACTAAAACATCAGTGTGTTATCAACATTACTCTCATGCTAAATCCAAAACACAACACTATACCAGCTACTAGGAAGAAACTTAACTGTATCCCAGCCAAAACCAGGACAGTCCCTTATGTTGTATTCTCAATGTTCGTATTCTTAAAATAAGGACATATAGAATGCAGGTGCTTAATGGACCCTGAAAATGTTTTTACAGATTCAGCCCCTCCCCACCCCGCCAAACCCGACAAAATAAAAAGCCCTAAAAACCCTAATGGATGTGGTTGTTTGCCAGTGTTAACTGAGGAAATTTGAGAATTCCACTGTGTTTGTGGAGGAGGCAAAGTTATAACGCTGCCTGGATGAGTCTTTCCCATTTCCATTTAATATTTAATCCCAAATAGAGACAGTTTAAAATGAAGAAATGTTGATGCTGAACAAACAAAATTATTAAAAAGAATATTCCCTCACAACCTTAAATGATCTTTAACGCCAAAAAAATACAAATGACCAATTGAAGCTTTTACATGAAGGATGGTGTCAAGTGTAGTATTTTACACTTCTTAGACAAGTGCAGCCTTGGAGTTGGAGAAATGACATCCTTGTTTGGGGTGTCTTAGGTTTTTAGTATTTTTGAAGGCATAAAAAGCTTCTTCCACTTAAGACTCCTCTCCCAGCACGGTGAATATTACACCATGCACTGAACAGCCCCACTGAGTTGTGTGAAAGGCAAGTATAATGTTATTCCAAGGAAATGTATATTATGCTTACTTATAAAGAGAAGTTGTTGAGTTACTTGAGTAATTTCTTGCATTCAGATTGAGGAAGTTGTATCATTGTCCTACCATATAATAGGTGCCAATTTTCATCTAGTCCAAACTTTTTTACAGCTATGCATTGGTTCAAAATGGGACAATTTCATAATCTGGAATGTATATGATTCTGTGGATGTTTCTTCTGTAATTNAATTTGTCTTTTTCTGATTCTGTCATGAAACCTGGAAACCTTAGTTACTAAGTCTTGATTTCTTTTTCCACTGGGTGCCAAAATAGGCATAGTATTAATATGCATAACAGTTCTGTATGACCAAGGAATTACATTTTTGAAACTCAAGACATTTTTTCTTCAAGCAGGTTGGTGGCATTTCAGCTGACTCTTTGAAAATCCATAAACACTTTGCAGATACATTTTTGTTCTCTGAAAAATGGCTGAACTCCATTATAGGTCATCACTCTAAGAACAGCCCTCACAACCTGGGCTTCTTTCTGTATCCCTAAATTGTTGCCATAAAAAGAGAAAATTACTAAAACCTAAAACATGTTTCTTCAAAAGAACAACAGTATCTCCAGTAGAGTTTATGTTCTGCATTTGTTCATTGTTGATTATGTCAGAAATACCAGACACACTCACACTGGGGACTTCAATATTTCAGTGGCAGATATCAGTGTAAAACTATCAGACCAATGTGGCATTTACCTTTCCTATACAGATATTAACATATACAAACAGATAGCCTTTGTGTGTAACGCAGTTTGTAATGAAACTGAGATGATTCACAATCTAATTCTCTCTGTTACAGCCCTCAGATTTGTAATTCTGATTACAGATAAATTACTTTGCAGTGAATTTTTCCATTTAAAATAGTTACTTAGCCATAAGAAGAATCTACTGTACAAAACACTTTCTGTGATACTGCTAACTGGTTTTGATATGCCTGTATATGTGGGAATCATTGAAATCCATGTCTTCTATGAATTGTAGGTTTATAGTGCATTTATCACTCTATTTGAATCTTCCATAAGCATAGGATTTTATGCTCAGAAACCATCTGTAAACAGTCCTGTAATTCTTAAACATACAAGAAAAGCTGCAGTCATATTTTTTCCAATGCACCTACAAACCTGACTCTAAATGGTGTTCCTTAGCTAACCTACCTTTCCTTTTCTAAATGTCCTGGATTGCTGACAGCACTAGCTTCAAAAAGAGTAAGAGTGTCAGACAGCTATCAGCAGCAGACTACCAGCAGGTGACTGGTATTTTAAATTTATTTTTGCTTTTAGTGAAACTCAGTACTGAAAAGCTTTAAGTGTAGTGGCTACTCAGAGTGTGTATTCTCCTTTTTGCTGTACAGTTGAAGTATCAAAAAGTTTTAGGGAAACATGGCTAGACTAATCTAGCTGTTATCATCAGACTGAGTGAGGTTCTTGCATGTATGAATGGCGGCTTTTAGACAGTCTAAATAAGGTTAACTTTTAGACGGATTCTGTGAAATGAGGGTTAGAAAGTCTTGATATTCTTATGAAGGCAAACCTTCCCTGCCAGCTAGAGCCTGGGTAGGGAAGCCAGGGAGAGGATCACTTTGTGCATGCCCATTTTATTTTTTCCTTAAATATCTGCAATAAGTCAAAAGTGAAGACAGGTGGCATGGTGAGATGGGGTTTTATTTGGACCTGCTTTGGTTTTTTTCACTTTAGCATGTGTAGTTTCAGGGGATCCTTTCAATGCTGCTTGGTGTTGACTGTGTCAATGGCAGGAAAGACAGACGTTTTTGGTTTAGGAATTGACAGGAGTTTGGGGGAGATGTTTGTAGTCTTGAGAGTCTAACGATGAATAAGTGAAAATACATTGTGACCTGGTATCCTGTGAAGAAGGGTAAAGAGGCTGTGAAAAGCAGAGGTGTTCTTCCAGGGAAGATAGCTTAGTGCTTGTCTCTCAGGTGAGTGCAGCCACCTCCTGCCCAGTATGCTTTGGCGTTGGGGTATGTTTGGAGGGTGCTTGTGAAGGCAGTCCTTTGTTTGGCACAGTGGGGCCACAGGAAAATTCAGGCTGGAGGGGACCTCAGGAGGTCTCTGGTCCAACCTCTTGGAAATATAAGAGAATTAAATATACCATTTTTCAAAACTGAGTGATATGATGATCAGAAGCAACCTGCTTAATGTTCTCTTCGCAACTTTTTGCACAGATTTGCTACAGTTTTTTGTAATAGCTGGCATTTTGTAGTCACTGAAGAGTTCATTTCACATAAGGCACATTTCTGGTTTTAAGCTCAGAAATATGGAAGATGTGAAGAACTGAGGCCAACTCATCTCCTATCAAGATGGGTAGAAACTCCCAGCCAACCAGGAATGATGGAAAGATCAAGGTATTATGAACTTTTTAGTCAAGAATAGTACCAGGTACTTAAGAATAGAGCAGCACATATAATCGACTTCAGATTCTTGGCTGAAAAAAGACCCAGAAAAATACTTCGGGTGTTTTGCAACTATTTTTAACTACAAATTTGAAATTGCCTAGTTTACTTTCATTCTTTTGCTTAAACATGCCAAATGGAAGCGATTTCATAATTTCAGCTGAAATTACATTGCATTTGTTTTTTGATCAAAAACAACCTCTCCACCCCTAAACAAAACAATTTGCAAAGTACTTGTCCGTCACTCCTAACACTCTCCCTCAAATATGCAAAGAATGTGGCTTATAATTGTAAGTATTAAGTGGAGACCTCTTGATTAGTGACTGAACTGAATCCTGGGGTGCCTAGGAGCATTTTGTGTTTTAAATTCATTTGTGATATATAAAATCATTCAAGTGCAACTCAGTAGTAAATCATAAACCCAGCATAAAACAGTAGAGAAAATTACTCTCAATTAAAGGAAAAAGAGAGAGGAGTATCATATTCTTCAGGGGAAATTTGGGAGGCAAAATGGAAGCACTCTAATTGGAATTTAGCCAGTCTACAACTGGACAGTGTTTACTGTAAAAAATATATTGTAAATATTTGAATATTTGTGATAGCAATGCTGATTATTAAAAGAACCATGGAAATATTTAATGAGCCCAAGTCATCACATCCACAGTTTATGTCTCACTGCAAGGTTGGCACTGTCAGCTCTCGTAACAACACTGTGTTTGTCAACACAATAATACTTACATCTTAATACTAATATCGTAATACTAATACTTAGTATTAAGTTATTAGTTCAATGCAATCAAGGTAAAACCAATCTCTAGATACTGAAAAAATAATGTTTCTGCAACATGAAGATGTCTTTTACGTATCCTCCATGTAAATAAGTCCTGACCAGTTCTAACAGAGTAAGGAGGAGGCCAAGACAGAAGTATGTACAGCTATAAATTTTTTTTTAATTGATATGGATATTTCTGATGTAAATTTTGAGCTAATTTGCTACATGGAAGTGTATTTAGAAAAACTGTTACTAGACAGAATAATTGCAGGCTTTTACTACATGTGCCAAATCAAACTTACGTCACATTTTTGGTTTTAAACTTCTGTATTACCATAAATGAAATAATAGATTTTAAAAAAATGAACATAAATTCAGGTTTGGCATAAACCCTGGTTAATCCTATTGACTTCTGTAAGATTGCATTAAATTTCTGTAGAGAGAACTGTGCCCACTATATTAATCACATCCTATATCTCTGTTTAGGTTCTTTATAGTGAAACCACTGTCAAAGTATTTGATACCTTATGCTCTAATAGTTTCATGCTCAAAATTAAAGTCTATGTTCCCCTGAAAGACATTTGGCATGCAAATAATTTTGTACTGCTATAAATACTTTGTATCTTAGAAATGCAGTGTTTGCTATCATGGAGCTCACAATTTTTGTGAGCTGAATTTGCTTCAGATGATAGAGAAATTATAGGCTACAATATGTGATCAAACAGCAATATGGAAAGCTTAAATAGAATGCGCCCTAAGGACAAAGGCTGGTTAAGACTATAGGGGATAGAATAAATGGGAGTTTTAGTAAAGCTATCTCTGATTCCAACAGATAAATTATGCTCTGCCTTTTTTGTATCTCTTTGGGACTGTACTACATAAATTATGACCAAATATAATTTAGGCTTTCAGCCTATATTTCTGAACATCCATCTTGTATATTTTAAGTACAAAATTACCATTTTGCAGAAGTATGAAATTGAGAAAAATTTTTTTCATCTGTGCATTTAACTTCTGCAGGCTTTATAGCAACCTAAAGGTTAGAGAGGACCTCATTACTACCCACAGAGTGATGTTAGCCAGACGATTGCATAACTGTGTTAAGATTTACACAAGCATGAATAAAGTTTGGGGGACAGAAGAGTGTAGAATTGGATATTATTTCAAAAGAGGTATTTACTGTAGCTTTAAATAATAAGTAACATACTTTTCTGAATAAAAAGCAATCCTCTGTAAATCCAAATTCTTTATTTGTTACCAATTACATTTAAAAAGTTATATATGGAATTTCCTTTTGAAGTACAGTTACAGTCAAGTGACCTGAACTTTGGCATATCTGACGACCACAGAGTGCAGGCCTTCAATGCACTTATGAGTTTACAATTTGCACTTGAACGTCAATGTGTATACATGAATAAAGCAATAGATCCTAAGAGCCCTATTTTCTATCACTCAAGCACTACATTCTGTAGCCTGGATTTCTATGTAAAATCAACTGAGAATTGTATACTTCATTTCTCCCATTATAGTAAGCAATGTTGTAATACTATCTGGAATTCTAAAATTAGGAATAACCACAAGGTGCATCCTTGTGGGGATGTCTTCCACAGGGGACAGAATGTGGAAAAAAGATGAAAATCCTCCTTTGAGGAAGGCAAACTTGCATGAAATTTTTGTTTTTGACAAAGGAGCACAATTTAAAACTCACCCAAGATAGCTTTAAATATCATGTCAATAGCTTGCAATGATATTGCTAGAGGAATTTTTCAATCCACAATAATGGAGAACCAACCCTTTAGACCTGATGTAACTTTTTCTGTATTAAGAAAAAGAAATATCTAGCACTTTTGTACATGCACAAGGACCACACCTGCAGTACACAAAGGTTTAAAATCGTAAGACCTAGTCAGTATGTGTAGCAAGGTGAATTTATTTGGCTTTGTTTTGCATACGTTTGACCATAGCTTTGGGAATTCAATGCAAGCTTTCATGATGTGTGAAAAATGAATAGAGAAAATGTCTATTATAGAAGTAGAATGAATAATACTGTTCAAGGAGAAAATTCCCCCCTAAAATACAATAGGCCAATTTTTTCTCAGTTACAGATTTCCTATCCATTAACTTGGTGATGCTCATACGTACAGTGTTTTGCCATTGCAATGTTTACCTTTTTCTGTAATTGATATTCCATTTAAAGCCACTAGCATTCACTACACTGCTGGCTTTCTCTGCTTTCTGCAGTAAGTAGAGGGAATACTGGAACTCGAGCAGTAATGCTAATTGCTTGTAAAGATTTTAATGGCAATCACTTTAACTGATGGTAGAGATTAGTCTACTATCACAGATACCATCAAAGACAGCACCAATAGCTTGTCACCTTACCTTCTGTAAGGAAAAAAAGGTGTTTCTGTTATCTAAGTAAAATGGTGGAATATTTAAGTTTGAAAAGTGTGAGAATGTGGCAGACTCAATTGAAACTTTCAGCTGTTTTTCATTTGAAAAAAAGTAAACTGAATAAAACAATAATAGAAAAGTGAGATTTCTATGCCACTCTCCTCCATTATTTAACCCTTTCCAACATCTTCTGGGGTGAAAATGCAACGTAAAAATGGAGTAGTTTCCCTGGCTCCTTCATTAGAGTTTTAAACAAACAGTCTTTATTCTTTTTCCACTAAAAAGTGAAAGAAATTGGAAAAGGAAATTGTATCATTCTAGGATCGTTGTCATATTGCTGCTGCATGATTCCTATTTTCTGGGACAGGACTGAACATGTGTCTTTGAACTGAACTGTGAACTGTCTTCAGTAGTTACATTCACTTTTGTGACTCTGTCTCCTAAAGACATTACATTATGATCTTAGTTTTTCAAGAGGTAATCTCTTCCTGCATAAGTCAAGATTCTTCCCAAAATAATGTAGCATCTACGGACCTTATAATTGATTTTTTGCAAATTATGACTGGGAAGGTGATCTTGTCAGAGGTCAGACTGTTCCGATGCGTGGTAGAAGAGGATGAAATGAATTCTGTTAATTTTTACAAGCCCTTCTTGTCATTAATTATACTGTGTATTTTACTTTTTAGGTCATGAGCTTTTAAAATCAACATATGAATGCAAAAAGAAGTATATGAGTTAGCCACCACAGGGTTAAATTTTATTTGAGTCATTACTAGGTGATTTCATGTCCTTCAACTCAGGATGTGTAACATTTATCTGCCTAAAATTAAAAGGAAATGAAAGAGATTTATTAGTGCTTGTTTCTTGAAGATGGTTCTCCACATTTGGATTGGTTGAATGATTGAGGATAAAAGGCTTTCATAACAATGCTGCATTGTACAAATGAGCTCTAACCAGAAGTGCTGTCCTAAATGCTGCTGACTTAAGGATAAAAGTACTAAGAAGAGAGGATAGCCTCTTTGCAGTTAAGGTTATGACCAGAATCCTCTTATAAAATTCTAATTTAACTGGTATTATTTAGGCTGGTGTAATTGTCTATATGTGAAATATGACTAGGTTTGCACTGAAGTTTAAGGAAAGAAACTAAAAAAATGGTCAAATGAATTTTGAGGTGCAAACAGGCTAGCTGATGATCAGTAAAACTGGTGGTGTGGGCAGCAATGCTGTAGTTGTTGGAATGAGTGCATCCAGAAAGAGCAGAGTGGTTTTTAGAGAGTATGGGAGACAAAACAATAGAGGTGAAGCTAGGGAGAAGTATGTGCATCTTTACCTTGAAAACCTTGTTTTCTTTAGACATTTTAGGCATTCAGATGGGTTATAAATCCTTTCTTTTAAGATGTGAAAGAAGAAATTCAGCACTCAAAAAATCAGTAATACCAAATTATGTTGGGGAAACAGACATAATAAATTTCACACTACTCACATAAACATGGATTATTTTTTCCAAGTAACAAGAAAAGTATCTGCATCATAACATCACTATTCCAACCTAAAAAAACCTTTAATCTTTTCAT
>WAAD01043288.1:12192-35535 GCA_013389945.1 Fregata magnificens | reverse complement strand
ATCACTGACATAGACAATGGGATTGAGTGCACCTTCAGCAAATTTGCTGATGACACTAGGCAGAGTGGTGCTGTTGACATGCCCAAGGGACAGGATGCCATCCAGAGGGACCTGGACAAGCTCAAGAAGTGGGCCCATGTGAACCTCATGAGGTTCAACAAGGCCAAGTGCAGGGTCCTACACCTGGGTCAGGGCAACCCCCAGTATCAATACAGGTTGGGGGATGAAGGGATTGAGAACAGCCCTGCAGAGATGACCTTTAAAGCTCCCTTCCAACCCAAAGTATTCTATGATTCTATGAAACATGTCAGAACTAATGAAATTAGATTGGAGAGTGACCAATAACACTAATCATTACAACTACGATAGATTTGAGAGTGTTGAAAATGTACATGGTTACTGCTATTTCTGGAGATAATGATTTTGAGAACTGTTTATTTCATCTGTTAATCTCACTGGTTGATTAATATCGGCTCTATCATTCTGAACAACATAAATCGAGTAGTAACGTCAAGCTGCCTTTTTAACAACTCCAGAGCAACTGTTAAGTTTGATGTGACAACTGTGGTCTCTGCTTAGTTTAGCAGAAGCTATAGCAGAGAGTCCTAGAAGATTTCAAGTGTGTTTATTAATTTGATATAAAATGCATGAAAGAAGCACACAGAGTTACTTCTTTGTTTCCTCCTCTCAAAATTGCAACTGGGCCAGTAACTCTTAATACCAAGTTAATTTAGTCAAGATACTTGAGAGCCACTTGGCTCTGTTTCTAAATTCCTCCCTTTGTCCTTCGCAAAGCTCTTTGAAGTGTTACTCTGCGAGGTGGATGTTGTAATGAGCCTATTTCTAAGAGGATCAAAGTAGCAGAGCTGCCCAAAGCAGCATCAAAGATACACAACAGAGAGCCCTTTAATGAGCAAGAGGGACATGACTGTCTTTTCCCCAAAATAAAACCCTAAACCAGGATTTATATTAAATATTTAAAATTGAAAATTATTTTGTCTGGAGCACGGTAGCAGAAAGCAAAAACCTCAAAGAGAAGAGGAGATTTCTCCAGCTGACTCTGCTAAAATTTAATGACTGACATTTGCTCGATGCTTCACCGTCACTTAATGAAGTCCAAATACCTGTGGCCTAAGCTAAAGGTGGCAGCAGCACCTGGCATGGGCACAGGCAGGATAGCAGCCTTGTGCTAGAGCAGATTCCTTTCCCATGGATATGAAAATAGAAAGCAAACATACGGCAGGAAGCTGCGGCAAATGCTGCACAGCGAAAAGACAGCTTGGAGCGGGAATAGGGGGGAAGGGTGGGAGAAGAGAAAGGAGTGGGAGGGAGGACTGGACATGTAAATTATGTGCCAGGAAATGAATTCCTTACAATGTCTCTTGCCAGAAGCTAAATCCTAGCAAATGTAAGTCGTCTTTTTTCCCTTTCTTTCGCTCTTTCCACAGTTTCTCTAAGGGTCAGGGAGGAAGGAGCAGGGACAGGAAGAGGGGCGATTCAGTGTTTACTTACTTATTGTGTGACTAAAGTGCTATAGGATCCAGCTTTAACATTAGAAGGCATGTGACCCCATAAAAGTGACGAACAGGATAATATCCTGCTTCTCATTACACACGTTTTTTCAACTTACTTTATTCGGCCACGGGGATCCTTCAATATGTTCTAGGGCTGAAATACCAGAAGAAATGTGTTTCTGTTCAGAGGCTGGATGTGCTTATTGCACCACATTCAGTAATGAAATGGGGGCTTATTTTGTTTGACTTGATAGCTATCTGTGCAAATATTGCCTCTACTTAGGTTTGTGTTTGTTTAAGGAATCACCTACTGCATCTGTCAAGACTGCAGAAATGTATGCCACTGACCTGCGCTTAACTTGGAGATAAAATGAGAAGACTTCTGTTTAAGGTTAAACCTGTATGTCGGGGGTGTTTTTCAGAATTTAGCTGAAACCATCTGGCAGAAAGTTAAAAATCCTTAGTAGCAAACCTTTGGCTGCTGAGCAAAGTACACCTCTAGCTTATGAGAAATCAATGATATATGATGCAGAGAGCAGAATGACTAATGAAACTGGACACAAAGTAATTATATAATACATTAACATTTACCGGCCATTAAGCATGAAAAGCAGCCCAGACTTCTTTTTTCCTTCGCAACCCACACAGTTTTGGATACCATGTATCCCAGCATGTGCAATGCCATGGACAAAACCAGTACCAGTTTCCTTGAAGAATTCTGTGGATAAAAGTGTTGGACACTTCCAGATGTGTTCTTTTTTTAATTAACTGCAGCAGTACAATGGTTAAGGAAGTTTGTACATAACAAAATTTTGTAACTTAAGTAAGTAAACTTAAGTAAGAGGCTGCTCTTCAGCAAAAGGTGCTGAGAACACAGAAGTTTCCAGTGAAGGAAATTGGCTTGGAAGCACAGCTACCAATTGCCTTCCTTTAGAGGGTACAAAGTACACAGCTCTTCCTAGAGTGCTGTTATCTTTGGAAATGGAAATATCTATGAATGCTTGTATCATACTGAAATCAGTAAAAATCAGTAAGTCTTCAGAGCTTTTAAAAATTAACTAGCTTCCTGCATATCCATTTCTAATCTGGATTTGGGAACCTAACAATAATCTGGGAAAATCTTGACCATTGTGACTTGGTTAACATTTTAATGGCAGATACAACTTCTAAAAAATTGATAGCACATAAAACTTCTAAAGTTGCCCACTGTAGAAATAGTATATGTACATACATGTACATATATGACATGTATTTCATAATCCATATGTTGTTGGTTCACCACTACTGAATTGCTTGAAAAGATTTTGATGCTTGCCAAAGCTCACTTTTGAAGTGAAAACAGAAATTCTTAGCATCCATATGCTTCTTTTATGTTCCCATTTAAAACCCTAAAGAATACAGAATATATAAAAAGAATAAAGTAATAGAAAAAGATAGTCTTTGCAATTTCAGGTAGATGTGAGATAACATAGAAACACAAGAACAAAATGAAGAAGGAGATCGAACGAGGTATCAAGCTTTTGAACTTAACTGGATTGTTGAAGGCTAATCTCCACAAATAGCATCAGTCAAGGCTTTGATTCACAGGAATTTGCGTGCAGAAGAGACGCAGGGCCTATATCGTTCCACTTTCTTCATATGGTATGAAATATGTTTGATTGAAAGTGATTGTCTACAGCTGTCCCATACCAATGCCAGTTCTACTTAGTATCTTAAAGGAAAATTTATTTTTAAGAATGACTTATTCCCTGAATGTTAAACCATTTTTGAGCACCATGTTTTCTACCGATTTCTTCTGCTTCAACACCAAGTATAACCTACATTACTCAGTTCTGGTAATGCCCTAACTCAGGAATAACAACTTTTACATAAGAATGTTTTATTTCCTACATGGGCTGAAAGAATCCCTAAGTTTCTTTTAAGCACTCCACTTGTATTCTATTGATCTATTTTCATGACTAACACAGTTTAATTATATTTAAAATTAAAACAAATTGTTTTCATTGGAAAGCAGAGTTCTACTCAGCCTTTACAAGCAATAATTTCTTAACAGTTCTAGTTCAAGCATTTTTTGCTATACCTGTAAGTTGGCTACATCTTGCTATTGGAAATTTTGGGTACCAAATGAAAAAGATGTTTCCCTGAAAACCATATGATTACCTAGTGTCAAGTTCTGCCATATTGCTCTCCCCAGGAATTTACTGTATTAGTTTAGTTAGACAGTATCTGAGCTATTTGCTGCAGTCTTGCTGATTTAATGCTGCTAAAATGAAGAGAACATGTAGTAATAGGTGCAACATTAAGTGCTCCATAAAAACTTCCATGCAATATAAAAACAACTTGCAACTTTCTCATGTAAGTGTCTCTCAACATAAGTTTTCAGTACCATTAGTCATAGCTTTCAAAGGTTTCTCCGATAAACTAGGAGTTGCCTGGTGCTTTCTGAGTAGCAATCTCCTGTGAGTACAGTCAATGAGAAACCCTCCTCCAAAAATCCCCTTATGCTAGGCAAGGCTCAAGAACAGTTCCAGTTGTCAAACTATAGCAAGGGCCTACCTAGAGTCTGCAGGACAATCAAGGTCAACGAGCACTGTCAGTTACTTCCCCTGAAAAAAAGTATAATAATTACCACAGGCTGTAAATATATCAGATTATGTTTAAACAGCAAATACATGTATCTTCCTACAGATATCCCATATGAAATCTTACTGTCATTACAGTTATTGATAGAACATAATTTCTGTAAAGTGATGAGGCACCTAATTATGATACTTGAATGAATCTGATATACTAATGCCTTCATTGTCAAAACCATATATGAATAACAGCAACTGAAAACCAATGCATTTTGGCACTTCTGTACTACCCAGAATCACAAACCGAGATGCCTGAGTAGAGCAGTTCTTGTCTAATGTCCTGTCAAATAATTTTCCAAAACTCTGTATTCAATGAATATTAAGATGGACGTCGTTTCCTTATGCAGTAGTAAACATTAGTTCAGATCCCATGGCCTCAGGGACTCTCTGTAGCTGCGGTACCCACAGAAAGCTATCTTCGATGCTTTAGCACCCTTTTTAAAAAACAGGGCAAAACTACCCACATGCAATACAATTACCATAGGTTTGTAATAGGGATTCACAGGCAAGCCATACTGGAAATACTGTGGGGGCTGCTGAAATGTTTTTTTTGTGTTAACATGTTTTACCTACCTTTGAAGCACTGAGTATCTAGCTCCTTCTCTGCCTTTAAGAATAAGGAAGTTTTACCAGGTCGCCCAAATATAATATTAGGAGAGTAATTATCAGAAACAAGGACGTCTGTCAAAAGGAACTGTAATTTGTTCTCATGCTTCTGATGTATACTGATGTATACTGATACTGAGTCCTTATGAAAATCAGATTGTTAAATAATTTGTTTGACCTTAAAAACATTTCACTTCACTTGTGAGTCAAAGTTGTTGACCATATGATACTGCATAACCAGTTTACTTAGAATATAGCAAGGTGCTGAGTACTTTGACTCTCTTCAATTAAACTTATGAACACTTAGTTTTAAGATCGTTTTATCATACTTGGCATTCTTGACAGGATTAAAGTCATAGCTATAGCTGTTATATTTTAAAATAAATTGTAAACCTGTCTATCTGAATATCCTAAATTATGCTACAGTCAGTTTAGATCTTATGTGTAAATTAAAGAGCTATTTGGTCAAATTCTATGATTCTATAAAACATTTTTAAATTGTTTAAATGGTGTGGTTTACTAAATAATTTCCTTTACATTGTAAAACATTGATTTAAATATGATAGGAATGCACTCTTTCACATTAGTTGTTTATTTATTTATATTTCCAATTTCCTGTCTAGAGGTATCAGCAGGTTAAGGATTAAGCAAACTCATGGTCAACAGGTCATCAAATGGACTAAAATTGGGTACATTCCTGCCTAGTGCTAGAAGAGCTAGTACCACAATTCTGGATGTCAAGGAGTCGAGGGGACTGGACTGCTGGAAGTGCATCGGCTCACATGTCCTTCCCTATGACACTTCTAAGAAATAGTCCTGAGACAGATGGGCCACTGGTCTGGCCCAGCAGAGCATTTCTTCCTTTCCTAAGTGTGAATAATAATAGCAACAACAACAACAATAATAATAAAAGATAAGCCAAAAAAAGAAAAATATTACTTACCTATCTGTTCTTTTGTGTAAACTTGTCTTTCTCTTCCTACTGTAAAAATAGCCAGAGAAGGAGAATACTGAATAAATACGCTTGTGACTAACACTGATCTATAATGTGGGGTCAGAATTTAGCCCAAATGCTGCTTTTCTCTTTTCAAAAAGCAGCAGCATTTTTAAGGCCATTAGTAATTGCAGTGTCTTTTCACTTGACAATATGAATTATTCCTAGCGTGGACAAATAAAGAGAAAAAATGCAACAGCAAACAAGTAACACAATAGTTCTTTTGTGACCACCACCAACTCACAAAAATACTATTTTCCTTTCCTTCATTCATTTGCATATGTATTTATTTGCAGAAGGCAAAACACAACTATATAGATCATTTAAATTCTAAAAGATATGAAACTTGGATGACTCAGTGGAAAATTCTCAGAAATAATCTTGATGAAGTGGTTTTATTCATCTCATTCTACTTTTCTCAAGGGCTGACATACGCATAAAAGGGGAACATGATCCCTTGCACATGTTCTCCATGAGGACTGCGTGCAGCACAATCATTAACTTAAAACAAGCCTTGCTGACTCTTATTCAAAGGCATTGCTGAATCCAAGCCAAAGGAATTCAGACTGGCATTTCTCCATCTCCTCTCATCAGTGAATAAGGTGAAAGGACAATCCTGTTTCACTACACCAAGTATTACAGGGTTTCAGCGGACCTACGTGATCTGCCCCAACAGCTCTGCTGCGCAGCGTGGGACATTTTAAAAGTGACCTTCCTTTCTTGTGCTGCTGCAGGCTGAGGATGCTCAGAGAGAGAGAGGACTGGATGAGAGGGTGGACAGCTGGGACTGTGCTTCACTAGGCACTGCAAGCACAGCAAGATCCTACCAACACCAACCACCAACACTTCAGCAAGTCCCCTTTTTTTTTGGTGCATCCTTCAAACAGGGAACAACATTGCAATTAGACCATATACAACATGTGGTGTGTATGTGTGCAAGGGACTTGATTCTCTTCTGGGAGAAATGGAAACCGCAGTGCAGTCACATCAGCTCCCAGAGCGACAGCATTAGCTAAGGGCACAGAAATGTATCTGTGGGGAGAGCCGCTCTTTATCAAGTGAGGATTGACAGCTCTTGTCCCTCACAGTCATCCAGCTTCGCTCTAGTGCCCTCTCTGCTGCTTGTGGGTTTTCCAGGGGCTCTGCCTCCTATTCTTCCTTTGACCGCTTTCCTCCTTTGTCAGTTCTACCATATGGTCCTAAACCTTGTCAGGGAAGATCTACCTCCAGGTTGAAATAAGCCAAACATATGCTGTTTCAGAAGTGGGGGGTGAGAATCACCTTTAGGTGATTAGCAACCCTGGTTTCTGTTTTGTGCTCCTAGAGAAGGCCATTTGCCATGATCAATAAAGTAACCTAAGCAGCACATTTTGGGAAATGGAAAATCCAATCTCTATACAAGAGTTTTTTCTGTAACAAAGTCTGTAATTTTTTGATTCAAAACTAATTTGTCCATTATAAGAATGATCTTGGGTCAAATCCAAGCGAAACAGTTGATTTTTCAGAAAAGTATTATTTTGGTTTGAGTCAGTTCAACTTCTTTCAGTAGCCACTTGAGCTTCCCATACTGTCTCATGGGAAGTGGACTAGAGTATTCCCCTTCAAGCTAGCTTTCCTTGTCTGGTGTACCTCTCAAATGCTTCAGTATCTTCCCTCCAATTAAACCTCAAAAGTAAACTACAGAAGTAAGTGTATGAATGGTACGTGACAGGATAAATGGAGTAAGGAGAGAGCCCAGCTTACTGGAAGTGAAAAATATTTTGTAAGAACAAAAGAATAATTATACTGGGGCAGATAAAATGTTCATTTAGTATACATTTCTGTGTTTACAGTGGTCAGTAGAAGAGGTAAGAAGATACAAGAAAACTAGAAATTAATTGCTGCTTCTGACATTGTCCCAGCTCCCACAAATGTGCCGTTTCTAGGACCTCATGAGCTACAGATTGCATCCAAAGCACTGTAATATCAACTTCATGCTTCTTCAAAGGGATATTTCAATCTGTTTAAATCTGTCTATACTTTCGGCCTTCAGAACTTTCTGCAGCAATGAGAGCTTCAATTTAATTATGCATAGTGTGAAGAAAGGACTTCCTTGATTCATTTCAAAACCTTTATTTTAAATTAGTATTGGGTGTCTTCCAGTCCTTTCACTGAGAAACAGTGAATAATGATTCCCTAAATACCATGCCAATCACGATGTTTCAAACTTGCACCGTACCCCTCTCACTGCCTCTTCTGTCCATGTATCCTCTCTTCCTGTGGAAATGGTCTGTATCTTTGACCTCTCCAGTCCTCTCACGTCCCTTGAACTACAATTCCCATAAGTGTCTTGAAGCAGTTCAGGGGACGCAAAACGATGCCAAAAGAATTTAAAACAAAACATTTCAAAATTTCTCAGTAATATTGTTGATTCCCTTCCTATGCATTCTGCATACTTTAGTTCAGTCCCACAGAGGTATGAAAATAGTTACACAGATTTAATAATTTTTCTGGGAATAAGAATTGCAATTTCAATGTTTTATCAGAATTTTTCCTAAATGGAGTTGAGAAGTTTGTCCTTATACATTTTTTTCTGATCCATATTGAGAGTTCACAATTAAAGTGCAATTTGCCACAAAATTTAAATAATCTCCATAAGAAATTCTCTTAATTAAGACCTACATGTATCATCATCTTTTTTTTTTTTTTTTTTTTTTTTTTTGAGTTGAAACATTTTGCCACCAAATCTGGAAGTCAAACTGACTGCAGGCAGATGTGAAACAGGCTTCCTCCTGAAGCTGAATGAAGTCTAAGGCATGAAAAACAACAAGTAGTAAATTTGACTTGGTGTTAATATTCTTTTTTAATAGAGTAGGTCACCTTGGTAAAACAACGTAATGACCTGTAAGTCTAAACAAACTCGATTTTAGTGGATTTGCACTCGTTGAACAGAGGAAAGAATTTATCATCTGATGTTTTCCTTTAAATAGTCCTCTAAATGTCATGCTGGAGATAGATTTTTTTTTTTTTTTTTTTTCCAACTTCTAACATTGTCAGACTAACACTTGACAGTTATGCACACATGGTAGGGCAGAGAGATTTTGTTCTCCAAAAAATGTAAAATCGCAAGCTGAAATGAAGTTGCTGAGGTCCGGTGCTGAGGCATCGGGGCTATAAGTCTTTCTCAGATAGCATTACTAAGATAACAAAAATGCATATGCTTATTTTCAAGCGCTGCGCCTAGAGAACAAGCACAGCACGGCTGTCATCCGAACAGCCTGCTCGCCTGCTCTGGAGATGGTTTTATATTCCAAGGCATCCCCCCTCTCTCCACCAGTCGTAGTCACTTGCCCCTTTTGCTCTGAAAATAAATCAATTTCATCTGCCGCAGTTCGATTTCTTTCTTCTCTCTGCCTCAGTCCCTCAGTCCCACTCTCTCTTTGAAAACCTCTGTCCACTGCACCATATGGCAGCTGAGAGAAGGGCAGAGCCGTGATCTAGCTCATAACAAAAGAGGCTGTGGTGTCAAAAAGCCTCATGAATGCATGAGACACATTCATGTATAGAGAAATGCCTCCAGCTCTGTCAGGGAGGACTAAAGAGAAGGCTGATAGGCCTGACATTGCTTTCCAGTTGAGAAAGGCAGCAGCTCTCTCTGCAGCTCATCCCCTCCTCCCTCCCCCTCTTTGGTTTCACGCCAAAATCCTATTAGATCTATTAATGACATGAGAGACAAAGTCAGAGTGTGTGGCAGAACAAGAAATTAAATCAGGCCACCTTATTTACTCCCTATCACTGTTTTTGAGATAGAATCATACTACTGAAAGAAAAAAAATAAAACAGGCTTTAATAGTGTGCCTAAGAATAAATGAGCAAGTCCTATCCCCCAAAAAGGGGATTGTGCACACTCCTGTACATTGCCTATGGCGGCAGATTTGCAGCAGAACTGCAAACTGAACGCTTGCAGGGCGACCCTGAAATACTGTTTCAAGTACACTGTTGGATTTGTTTTGCTTTCTCAACTTTCTCAAGCTGCTGTTGATACAAACACAGGACTTTGAGGTTGGAAAATTAACTAGACCTATTATCTATCATGTGTGCACATTGAGCCGTTACAAAAGAACTACACTTAATTTTTGAATACGAGAGAAATGCAAACTGGCACTTACAAAGCGTGCATTCCTTTGCCCTCCTCTCCCTTCTGTTTTGCTTCCTCTTCTGTCTTGGTGATGTTTGGCATGTTTCAGCCCACAGAAATGTCTACAAAATACATTCATGACCTTTACACACAAAGTTAACAAAAAGACAGAATATACACATCTGAAATACGTTTATTACAAACTTTTGTCACTGCTAGGGGAAAGGCAAAACCACCACCCTTGTGCAGCAGAATGCAACAGCGTGTATTTTATGAATAACTTTTGTTACTGAACTTAAATGGGGAAAATGGTGCTGCTTTATTTCCATAAAATGAAGCGCCAGTTAAACCGTTAAACTAGAACTGCATTACTATTGCTGTCTCTTCCCCAGAAAGGCCTCAGAAATCACAAAACTCTGTGTCCCTGGGGTTATTTAAAGGAACCTGGGCAAGCTTCCAAATGCTGGTATATGCAACCTTTACAAGTATTCAACAATAATAGTCCCCTTGAAATAAATCCATGAACATGTGTATAGTAAGTCAGCAGTGGCATGGAAGTTTCAAGACGAACTTCTGTCAACACTATTGAATCGTGTCCCTACAATTGGTTTAGAAGATTTTACTGAATGCATGGCATATATAATTGTATAAAATATGTTTATAGTATCTCCCGACTCTTCCTTCTTGGAATGCGCTTAATGTAAAGCTATTGAACAGCATTATGCATGTATGTATATATTAAAGATACTATTTGTAAGTTCATCACGAGCCACAGACAACTGAAAATGAGCTAGTTTCGAAAATAAACTACAATTAATTGAGAAATGTAAAACTTCCACTGGAAATTACTTTGACAGTGCCTTTCTAAAATGAATTCTGCCATACATTGGGAAAAAAAACTGTTGTAAACACTGCTCAGGAATGCCTCTGAAATGGCTCTGGGGAGGTAAACTAGTGTTCATGATATTTGACAGACTTAATAAAACTTCAGTGCAGTCGGGGTTTCTTAAATTGTAACAGGCAGAGTTTAAGCTCTCATCTGCGAGTGCAACTTGTGCCGGGTCCCTGCTGGGAGGGAAGGAGGGAGGCCGGGAAGGCGAAGAACAATGCCGCCATTCAAGCTCCCCCGTTCAGCCCAGCCACATCTGTTTACATGGCCTGCGCCCACCTCTGAAAAGGGTGGTCCTCCCACCTCCATTTTATCCCGCATGGTCCTGAACGGCGAGCGGTCTGAAAGCCTTTCTGCTGGAAATCTGCAGTTTCAAATTTATTTTATGAGACCAGAGCTGAAAGACAGACTAACAATAACGTTTGCACGTTTCTACAGTCTGGTTTGGATTTTATTGTAATCTGAGAACAACTGTAAAATTGTCCCAAACTACCCGGTTTCACAATAAGTCTAGCACATCGGATATTGACACTGCACTTGTGGGGCTGAATTTTGCACTTAGTCTTTCAGTTACGTATGTTTTTAAGGAGTTTTTCCTGTAAAAATAATTTTATGGCTCAAATATTTTTGAAACAACACTGACAGCAGCCAGAAGGACTAGAAAGTATATTTTACCAAAAAGCATTTTTGCCTTACATACAACCATGCTTAGAGTCTATAGCTTTACTTTCTGCACTTCACTAAATAGTTCATGTAGAAATACTGTGACTACAATACATTTCAATCTGTTTAGATACCAGTTCTGCAACTTTCAGACTGAGCATCACTTAGCACAGCAGATACTTCACAGAAGCCAACATATTTAAGGAATTTTAAAATGGCTGAAGACCAACAGACCAACCCCACATTTTTATTTGAATCGGAACTTCAGCTGATAGTAAAATGGTGCGCATCCTTCAGAGAGTCAGAGGAAGCCCACGATAACCAGGGAAAGCAGGAGATGCTCAAAGTCCCCCAAGCCTATAGTTGACAACTCTCAGCATACCAGTGCGTGATCCAGTTTTATGTAGCAATATATAAACATAAAGCAAACTTCGTGAATTCAGCATCAGTGTGATTTGTCTCCATTGATTAACTGCATTCAATGAACTTCTAGAAGTTTTGCCTGAATAAGAAATGCAGGCTCATATGTCTGCCAAAGCCATCACAATAATTGTACCATAAAACTGCTAAGTCTGCAAGTGTGCTGAAATTCATGTTGTAGCTGACATGATGGTATCACAATACATTGTACATATAATACAGAAAAAATCCTGCAAGTTCCAAGGGAGATTACAAAGAGAAGTTGTTAAAGAAAAAAACAAGGTAGTCTGCTACTTATGAAGTATAAAATGACAGAAAATGAGACAGAGGCAGAATGTGAAAAACCTGAAAAAGAGACTCAGGAGAAGATTACTGAGATATGAACTCTTATTCTCAGGTGAATTGCTGTGAACTTGTGTAGTGCTTGGTGATTTGCTATGCAGACCTTGTTGAACACGCAGTTCAGTCTGTACCTCCCTGCTTCCAGCTGCCAAACTGTATTCAAGATTAGCTAACACTGTGTTATTTATTTCGTGATGTTTATTCTTCTAGGTTCATTAGTTATCATGATTATAGTAAGACCCTATAAGTAAGAGATCTGAGCAAAAATTTGCCTGTTCGGTATTGAACTTGCTCAGCGACGGCTGTCACATTGTTTTGAACTTCTCTTCCATGAAGATATTTAATTTAATGATTTTTTTTTTATGCACAAAGCAATATTTTATTGAAAGGTCCTGGCAGAACCAGGGATTGTTGTTTAAGCTGAGCATTCTCCTCTTCTCCGTTTTTGTTTAATGTAAATATAAATGGGGTGGCCTAAATACAAACAGGCAAAGGACAGAGAAATCCCCTTTCTTGTTTTTTCATGTTGCTATATAGCACAGAAAAGAGAAGCCCCTTGACTCTAGAGAATGTGCACTGCGGTTAAGTAAGGAGGGACTGTCAAAGGGCCCTAGGATTGTAGAGGTTTGCCAGACTGTGCCCATTCAAGTTAATGTTTGTCTGCTCCATATTCTGCAACCACACCACCTACATCATTGGAAGTAAGGAAAGAGGGCAACGAATGGCACCAAGCCGTAAACTGAACCGTGTTAGTTTGTGGCTTAATACAGTCAATATAGATCTACATCCCAAACTTCATCGTTCACATGTACCGTTGTACCCAAACGTCACAGCACAGCTGGTGAATAAGTACGGTTATCTGAGCTACATCATTCAGGAGAATAACAGCATGTACTAGGTCAGACAAAAAAAAAAACACACAGAGTGAAATCACAGGCAATATGAATCTAATCTGATTCCCTAGGAGCATTACAGCCTTACCACAAGTCCGAAAAAGCTTTGCCAGGGACTTCAGTGGGGCCAATATATTACCTTGAAAGGTCAAGATTTACAAAAGAAACTTTGATATATCATTAAGAGCTTGCCTGAACATATAAGAAAATAAATATTTTAGCATCTGAAGTATAAATCATGCACCGTACTGCAGCTGCCTGCAAAAATAGGCATCAGAAGGCAAGTAACTGAGCGAAAAGAGAAAAGCAAAGTTTTATCAAAGCCTGTAGCATAAAATCAGGTCATTAAACTCAACTAGCTTTTTTTTCTTCTTCTACATTTATCGTGCATAGAGGCTAAAATGTTACTTCTATTGAAGAAAAGAGAGAGAGTAATTTAAGCCTATAGCTAAAAGTTAGCACAGTATGACCATCTGAAAATTCAAGCTACACATCTATTTTTTGAATTAAAGAAGCACCACACAAGAATAAATGGTACAGTATTACGAGTTGCATTTACACACAGGCTTCAGTGGCTTTTTGCCTTACCTCCCCCGCTCCCCTTTAGTATTTTTTTTTTTACTATAATTAGTATCATTAATTTAAATGTAGAATATGATCAATGGTTTTGATTATTGCTTTTCATGCTGTTGAAACAGCCTATAGCCCTCAAGTCCTTTATTTATCTCCTAAGCAAGCACTACAAATATAGGGGAAAAGATAACTCCTCAACACCTTTTACCCCACATTTGCTCATATGGTGACTTAAAATGTTGTCTTAAGTAGTATGTAGCCTACTAATATCTCCTAAAGGATTTTCACTTACTAACAGTCATGATAATACCTTTGTGGTATGTGCATGTGTTCCCCTAAGAAAATAATGGTTTACATCTAACCCTTTCCTCCTAATTGGAGTAAACAAATGTGAGATTTGTAGCAGTTTTTAAACCATACTGCTTTCATTTCAGAATGATGTTTCTTCTCAAAATTTACAAAACGAAACATAATGATGCCTTTTAAAAGGATCTGAAAATAAACAGAAACTTTTCAAAAGGAAGATTTCAATTTAACCCAAATGAATACTTTTGTTTTCATCAACAAAGAAATATTCACACAGCTCCAGCATATAATTCTTCTCACAGAGATAATGCTACTAGATAGTGACGGCTTTTACCATGCTGCCTGTTGTAGATAAAGACCCTTTAAGCTGTGTCTGTCTGGATGCTTATGTTACTTACTTGAACCTGTTGCTTGAAGGGGAGGGGACAGAGGAGGAAGGTGAAAAGACTATATAGCATTGCTAATCCCTTGAGCCATCTGGTGACTTGAGGCCATGCTTTAGATTATGCTTATATTGAAAACCTATTCCTTTCATTCGGTTCCCTTCCCTGTGCCAATTTATCACTGGCTTTTTTGCTGTGTTAGGATTTCTTGCAGTTAATCATGGTGAGAATCAATTGTCTTTTCATGCCACAAGTAAATATTCACACTGGAAAGAGATTATTTTTAACTCAGTTCTTCCCCCCCTCTACTACTTGCAGTGATTTGTAAGAGTTGTTGATACATTTTCACAAAACTGAGCTGAAAACAAGGAAAACTTTGTCTTTAGCAAAGAGGAAAAAAAACCTCATTCCAGTAGCACTTCTGTGTAATCTGGAAGAGTTTTGCTAGATGACAGATACACGGAAATGTCCATGTTATGCAGGGTTTGAAAGAACTGTACTTAGATACCACCTTATAATTCAGCTATCAGAGGTAGCATTTGCATGTTTAATTAGCTAAGAACCAATCTGTATCTACACTTGTATGCCACAAGCCTCTCAAACCTGCTGAATCTGCATCCATACCAATATAGCATATTGCACATTAAGCCTGTCCAAAAGGCTGATGATTTTCTAGAGTGTACCTGAATTTTTGATGTATTGACACATGCAGTTCTATACGAAGCCAAATCAATTGTGTCTCTGTCACGAAGCAGCAGTGAGACTTCACAACTATTTGACTTCATTAGCTTTCCTACACACTTGACAAAATTACTGTTCGGGACTTTGCAGTTAACTTTCAGTGATGTGCAGTCTTTTCCGTTATTTCTCATTCTGCACATAAGATTATTTTTTATATTGTGTTCCCTGAGGTAGCTGCAAAGCAATTCTGTCATAAATGTGCTGGTTCTGTGCACTCTAAGTGAAATCATGTTCTGCTGCATGCTCCTTCCATATATTAATTAATTCTTTGCGGTCCTCTTCTGGCTAGATGGCAGATCTGATTTGTGAACCTTTCTTTCTCAGATAACCTTCTTTTAAAAAAACCTGTCCTTTTCATTGATAGAGCTATTTTTGAATAGCAGAATGAGAAGAAAAAATTGTAAAGCACAGCAAAGGTAGGAAAAAGCAGATCAAAACATCTGAGAAATAAGCAGACTCTGAAACACCTCTGCAAGTTGGGAGTCTGAGTAATTTTTAAAAAGTGAGCCAAGCAAGTCAATAGCTGTTTGGGAAGGACACTTGAGTTTTTAGGCATTTGTTGGGGGTTAACCCTGCTAGGCAGCTAAGCCCCACGCTGCCGCTCGCTCACTCCCCTGCGGTGGGATGGGGGAGAGGAATGGGAAGGGCAGAAGGGAAGAAACTCATGGGTCAAGATAAAGACAGTTCAACAGGTAAAGCAAAAGCTACATGTGCAAGCAAAGCAAAATAAGGAATTCATTCACTACTTCCCACCAGCAGGCAGGTGTTTAGCCATTTTCATCACACGTAACAGTTACTCAGGAAGACACACTCCATAACTTCAAACATCCCCCCTTCCTCCTTCTTTCCCCCAGCTTTTATTGCCAAGCACAACGTCATATGGTCTGGGTTATCCCTTTGGTCAGCTGGGGTCAGCAGACCCTGCTGTGTCCCCTCCCAGCTTCTCGTGCACCCCCAGCCTACTCTGCAAGCACTGCTCAGCAACTGCAAAAACACCAGTGTGTTATCAACACTGTTTTGGTCACAAATCCAACACATAGCACCGTAAGAGCTACTATGAAGAAAATCAGCTCTATCCCAGCCAAAACCAGTGCACCATTGTTTCCGTTTCTGATCACTGACCCTCATTCACATACAGCCCGGTTAGAAAGGCGGAGTTGCACAGCTCTAACTCTCCATCACACGTGTCTAATACAGAGACTCTGGTCTAAAGTTCTGGCTCAATCTTTCAGGTCTGAGATAATCAGTGCATCAAATTTCATTTTACGAGACACAAAGGTTCACCATTCTGGCATGAAAGAGAAAACAAAGGATAAGTGATACGATTAAAAACTAAAAATAGCAAGTTAAAATATACAAACCATTACTGACTGAGAACATCCCACTGCCTGGCCAACAACAGAGCACTGTAGCATATTAGTTGGAAGTAACAGCCTGAAATAAACTCACTTTGTGCTTGTTGCTATTTATTAATGCAAAAACCTGCAAACTAGAAATTATTATTAAACAGTTTGTATAGCAATACCTCCAAGAGGTACCACTTCATCAGTAGCACTTTGTTGTGGCAAAGGCTGTAGGAGCATGCAGTTAGACACAGTTGAGATCAACAAAGCTTTTGGGCTCTGAGATACTAATTGGACTCAATAATCCTGAATTATAACTTAGGATTCAAT
Source organism: Fregata magnificens (assembly GCA_013389945.1). Lineage (NCBI taxonomy): Eukaryota > Metazoa > Chordata > Aves > Suliformes > Fregatidae > Fregata > Fregata magnificens. The sequence continues at coordinate 18,785 of WAAD01043288.1, read as the reverse complement.
ATTATTATGTCTGGCCTGCATCAAAGCAACATCCACTCAACCAGGGTCCTTTTGTACATCCAGCTATAGTATTTATTAAGATTTGTTCCAGTTTCTACTCTAATCAGTACAAAAACAAATTCCCACTGAAGTAGGGTGAAACAACAAGTCCACGCTGAAGAACAGGATGGACAGTGGAACAAATAATAAATTAATTCTATTTCTACTAACATATCTGGGATAGTTATGCTGTGTCGAAAATTGCCTTTGCATCATAACGTGTAAAATCCTGTGATCATCTCTATTGTCAACTGTAAAAGTGAAATGAACTCCTGAAAAAGGTGGAGGAGGATAAGAAATATATTTCCACCATCCGTATTTCCAGAATCCAGGACCAAAATAGTATTAAACAATTATAAGATTAAGATTATTGGATAACAGAAAAAGTACAAGAAATAAAAAATGCTCATTTTATAAGGCATAAATGAGCCACTAATTGACAGGAGCTGAAAAAACCCTTCTCTTCTTGGCTGGTTATTCGGCTGTGGATTCTGCTGCTCTGTCCTCTGAAGCATCTGGTACTGGCCATTACCAGAGATCAAATAGAGGACCAGATGGTCTGCTGGTTTCACTCATTACAATGGTATGACCACTGAAATGTAAAAGCTCTTCACAGAACCAGAAGGAAAGCATTTACCTCTGAATGCCTGATCTCTTTTTAAAAAAAAAGAAAAAAAAAAAGACTCGTCATACCTCTGTGAATCCAAAAGAATAGCAACCCAATTTACCTCAGTGACACTTCGGTGTGGAAGAAGTCAAATTACTTGGGAACTTTTCTCACTGAGGAGGATCTGGCCTTAGCAAGCCTTTGTAGCTTCAGGCTTATATTATCACAAAATACTACACTGAGGATGATTTGGGAAGCTAGAGCTGAAGCAGGAACTAGGTAGTGTAGCCTGGCAGGACAATATTGTATCAATCCCTTAGGACTGTGCTGGATTCCTGCGTCCTAAGCCAAGGTGTCTGTGATTTAAAAGCACTGCATATGATCCTGTGGGTTTGCTTTGTACCAGAGGGCTAAAGGACTAGTAGAGGTTAGATATCTTGAAGAAGTCATACCCAAGAGGGGAAAAAATTGGCATCTTAGAGAAGGGGAGTATGGGGATCCTCAAAAAGTGCTGAATATGTGGTACTGTTTCCTCTTAGTTGGCTTCCAGAGACTTTCTGATGTTCTAGGTATGTGGGCTCACCATTTTAATTCTCCTTCCTAGAAGTATAGTCACAATAAAAAATATGGACTTGATAGAAGCAGGATAGCTGAAATGAAGTAAAGTAGCCTCATATTTGGGCTAGCTTTGTGATAACCAGCCTCCAGAACAGCATCTCCTCCTTTCTTCTTCTAGTGTCTTTGTAAAGGTGGTTCTCAAGGAACCTGGTCCTGAAAGCGCCACCCACCTTAGCAGCAGTGGACAATGGCCACTCTGGCTTCTGCATGTAGGAGTTTAAACATATTTCTTTTCTGAGGCTTCTGGTTTTCATCCCTTTTTAACCTCTGTGTAAGAATTATTTATGTTCTGGTTACTGTTTTCTAAATTCAAATACCAAGAGTTTTAAATGTTTGAAAAAGGAGATTAGTTGAGGTCCATTTCAAGTTATTATGTAGCCAGAGAATATGTATCTGGAAAGATGCTTAGGGAAGAAAAACAAATGTAGGCTTTTCTTCCTTGGATTCAGGAACACAGGATGTGTGTTTTCCTTATCATCATAGTGATTTATAAAGGGGAGCTGCTGTCCCATGATATAAACCTTCAGTATGCCAAACCTACATAACTGGCTTGCCTCCTAACACATTCTCCAGAGAGACAACATGTTGCTGCCCTTGTCTTCTTTCTTCCCTTCTTTCCACTACTTTCCTTACTATTTCTAAACCCTCTGAGACCATTTTGTATGCAAAAACAAAACCTGAAAGCTACTGCATTGACTTACAATGTAACTTGCATTGGGAGATCCACAGATGACACCTAGTCTGTCTTGAGTCTTTTCGAAAGAGCTACATGCTAAAAACAAGTACTGAAAAACACTGATTCTTAATAAAGAAAAGCAAACTACAGAATCACATCCTATCAATGTATAAGCAAAGGGAAATACACTATCGCATATAACTAACACTGATACTCCTAAATTCAAAATAATCAATACTATGTAGAAAATACAAAGTCTTCAGCTGCTGGCTTTTTTTTTTTTGTTTGGTTTTTTTTTTTTGGGTTGTTTTTTTTTTTAAATCCCTGTGCAGGAAAAGCTTTTCTGAACAGCAAGGCTATTATTTAAAGGGGAGGCAATGAGGACAGAGAGCTGTGAGGCTTGCCAGCCCTCTTGGAAAGTTGTAGTGATCACGTGGCAGGGCTGGAGCCAACTGTACCATGATGCATCCCATTTTCTTCAGGCAACAGGGGGTGTAAATATTCATGCAAGGACACTGGAGATTCACACTCAAATCCCATCACTCCATAATATGAATTTAGGTGCCTAGTTTTCCACATGACCCAAGAAAAGCCTTAATAGAAAACACAGCAAAGTGGATTTGTTCTGTGAATTTTCCTATGGCTTCCCCTTCCCTTGTTTGTTCATTTACTAGATGGATCACATTTCCAGTGTGTGATTTTCAGATATAACCAGGACTGACTTGTGGAGCTCAAGGTAGAGGAAAGTGATAGAGGCAGTGAAATATGAAATAATAGATCTTAAAAATAGCTAGTACCCTGGACGGTAATGTTATCAAACTACTTCGTACCAAATTCTTTCTCACTGCATCATGTTTAATTTTTGGAAGGGATGAAAAGAGGAGAGACTGGAGTTTAAGAAAAGGTCACATAGGAAAAAATCTTTAGAAAAACCCCTACTAAATGATACATTCATTATAATGGCTTCTCCAATATGCTAAGGGTAGTATAATAACTCGTATATCAGTGGGAAGGCAGAAAGCTACTTTAGAAACCTATGGCCAGATATGAGTTTTCCAATACATGAAAAATAAATCCCAAGAACCGTAGCTGGGAATGACAAGGAATTCAGATGTATTGTCATACTCTTCCGATGGAAAATTGAACCAGCACAAAGAAAGAAAAGGGAAAACGGATAACATCTGTTTTTTCCAGGCAGCACTGAGAAGGAGATGGGGTTCTGCTTTTCTTCATCACAGTTTTCCATTTGGGGCTGAGTGCCAATCTACTAGCAAGTAGCAAGTGGTCTGAGTGGCAATCTATTTAGTCTATTTCAGTGATCCTGGCTTTTGCGTTATATAAATAATAGGGAAACTGCATGAATTTCTGCACTTCACATTCCACATCAGCTCCCAAGGCTCCTGCTTCAGTAACTTAGAAAGCCTAACAGAAAACATACTCGGTGCCTTCCCAGTTACTCAGAGACAATATTTTAAGAAAGAAAATGAGCTGTGGAGGTGACTCCTTCACCTCCTCAAATTAAGGAAGTTTACTTTCCCACCCACATAATAACAAAAGGGAGTATCTATCCCAAAGTTACTGTTTTGCTCTACAGCAAAGCCATAGTGTTAAAATATCATCTGAAAAATAACATTCCCAACATGGGAGTTCAAAGACCAAAAGGTGTTTATATTCTTAACAAGATTTGTTTATTTTCACTGAGAAAATTAGTTCCTTTCTATGTATTATAACATTTGCCACATTCTTTTAAGTATTTTCTGGTGAAGTCATAATTACTTAGAGATAATCGAAAAACACTGGTTATTCACTCACATTCTTTGTGTATTCCTACCAACCTGTGCTTTGTGAAGCTTTAACTGGATACAGCTCTTCTGTTTGTGCAGGAAAAACAATCACCCAAGATGTCTCACAAAGCAACCACAGAAAATATTATCACTGCCAAATTTATCTATCAGTGCCCACTGGATTAAATAACAAAAAAACCAAAACAAACCCCTACCCTTAACCAATCTCTCTATGACCCTATGACACTTGGAGTGACAATTTTTCTCATAGGTCTTCTGAGAAACGAATTTTTTGATATACCAGAGGCCCCAAACTGTAATCCAAAATGACCGCAATGGCTGCAAATGCTAGCACCTTCCTCTGCTTACAGTGATGCAATTTTGGTATGTTTTGCTGGCCTTTCAACTCCGGCCCATGTAGAAAACATACATTTTAAAAATGGCATATCTGATGCACAGTTGCTATTATTTGTAATCGGATCTGAGTGCATAAAATCTCATGTGCGGAAACTGTATGTTTAAGGGGCCTAGTTTTGCACGTGACCTAACGTAACTATAAAAAGAGAGCAGTTATGTAAAGAAATCTTGGGATCTTTCACTTGGCTTCCCTTCCGCCTGTCTGTGCGCGTCTGGAAAATGCCATGTTACTGGGACTGTGACTTTCAGAGGCGGTCAGTCAGATCATCTTGTGAAATCCAGGGTGATAAGAGAAAGAGGAGACAAGGAAACTGAAGTAAAAAAAGAAAACGTAGCCACTACTATACCATCAAACTGCTTCATGCGGAGTTCTCCCAGTCAGTCAGGGTAATGCATTCGGAAGGAAGGAGGGAGTTGTGTATTGAGTTCTTTTAAAAAAAGACTTCTGTTTTAATTATTAACACAGTGCTATCATACAGAATGTCTACAGGGAATTGCTTAATTTTATGCTTTTTCTTTGGTGATTAGGGACCATATTATAAAATATAAATGTGTTATTTTATTTCTTGGGAGTGCCTTCTGAAGGACCCTCACATTTCACATCTATTTCATTCTGCCCTCTTTTCTCTCTGTTTTTGTCTATGGTGGTAGGGCTTTGGGGGAGAGGAAATATTATTTTAATTTTTTAGTGAGGCTTTTCTGGTATCCATTTCCTCAGAACTGTGCCAAACATGTTATTAGAAGGGATCTCTCCTATTTGAGTTCTCACAGAGAGATTCATAAAGAAGAAGCAAACATTCTATTACCTGCCCTAATTCTGGGGGGTACAACCAGAGATTTATAAAGCCGCATGTAATTTCCAGTTAAACTTTCTAATGGGGTACGTCTGCAAATGGCAGTATTTTCTACGCAACCTTTCAGAAACAGGAAATTTATGAGATATTACAGAAGAAATCGGTGTTCCTAGCTTCCCTATTTTATAACAATTTTAAAATAGAACTTATACAGTAGAAGCAATACAACGATTTTGTAGCTTTCTCTGCCTAAAATAGTGTTTCATCGTTCATCCATCTACAGCAATTCTTCCGGATTTGGGCAAAAGCTAGAAGGCTGAGATCATAAAGTTACTAATACCCTGACATCACTTAGGAACTGAAGCCCCCTTTTCAAAAGGGATCTGTGACATGCCTGGACTATAGCATAAACTCAGATAATTGACACTGAGGCCCAAGCATCTGGGTTAGCTTAGCAGCAGATGTTCACAGACACTTTCTAAAGCCATCCTTGTGCTTCTGTGTTCTGCTGTTGCACTCCTGAGGGTATGTCACTAAATTTCTGAGGACATCTCCTGCATGTTGTAAAGCTCAGCTGCTCTCTGGTTAGTCCCTAAGCTATCCTGGGGATGTGGCAGGGAAGGAAGGATTTGCGGGAAGTGACTAGAGGATTATTAATACTTGCTATTTCAACATGCCTCAGTACTACAACGGGAGAAAGCACAAATAGGAGCAGAATCAAGGCAAGCTAGTCAGACCTGACAGTATTATTATTTTTTGCTGACAGGTACCTTGGTGTATGAGTGGGAATGTGGGAAGCAAGACAAAAAAAAGAGGAGTCTGCTAATGCAAGTATGTATCCCTAAGGTTTTCTATCTTATTGAAAGTCAAAGCACTTTGGCTGCCTAATCCTCTGAGACAATGTCACCAATTACACTCAATTTCTCTAAAATTTAGAGGGGGTAGAAGTACTATTTATTCATTTGAGAAAATACAGCTGACAGGGCATCAGAACGCTAAAGATGAGGAGCAAGAGCTAATCGCCTCTAGATTTTTGGTTCAAATCAGAAGTGGGGACGGGTGTGTATTTCCTTCTTACCCATCTTTTTTATCTATGCATATCTCATTGTAGTAATTTTGTAGTATCTCACTCCTGACAATCCCAGAGACATAATAAGGACAGGGAACTGAATCTACTCACACTGTAAAATTTCACGTCTGCTGACAGCTTGTTTCCTCCTCAGTCTCTGTGTTATCACTATTCGGCAGATCATCAAGACAAAGACGCTCATACAGTAAAAATGCAACTTCTGTAATGTGTCAGTCGTGAAACTATCTCAAAAGGAAACCACAATTAAAAAAATCAGAAATGTTTTAAAGACAGTGACATTAAACAGAGGTGACACCCAGAAGGATAAGGTGCAGATCTATTGTGATTATTGACAAGGAAAAACATACCCTAGGTTATGGACAATGCTGCAGAAATGTGTGGTTTATAAAAACAACTGGATTTCTCTTGAAAGTCACCAACCATCAGGCCCAGCTACGCAGGCATGTCAGCTTTACAAATGAACACAGCTGTCGCCGATTATGAAAGCATCCAGCTAGCCATGAGCCTGTCTGCACTTAAAGTTGTGGGCAGAGCCTGTAAGACATCATGTGCTACCAACAGCAATCAA
>WAAD01043288.1:308-12168 GCA_013389945.1 Fregata magnificens | reverse complement strand
ACAACAAGAAAAATAAAAAAAAAAAAAAAAAAAAAAAAGATGGAAACTCAAAAAAGGATGCAATTAAGGCACCATATTCTTATTCAAAGGGATTTAGTTATAACTTGACACACAGGTCCTCCACGTGACAGGACAGATACGTCTTGACAGCACAGTGTTTAAAGGAAAAATAAAATATGCAGCCACATACAAGTTACTTGCTAGACTGCACATTTCTGTCTGCACAGCAAGGACAAGGAGAACCCCCTTGGGTGACTGTATAATGTAACTTTGCAAGTCCATAGCTGGATTCATTACTTTGCACAGTATTCAGCAAAAATGAAATAGCCTCTGTCAGCACTGAAGACAGTGTGATTTCATAACAAACTTACTTCAGAACAATGTGTTTGCTGTGAGACTTTTGAGCTTACCGACTCTGCTGTGCCTGGAATAATGTGTTTGCAGCTGAACACGGCACCCAGCCCAAAGGCTCAGAAAAGCCGGACCTAAGTATTTGGAGTGTTTTGGACATGCTCATAGGAGAAATCTGCATATACACTGCTTGTGACCATTCTTAATCACAGGGGGAAACTATTAGCCTCAGCCACTAAGCAACTCTATTTCCCCAAGCTGGAAAAAAATGGTATAGAAAATCTCCAGGTTCCCTAGGAACTGATGTTCGATTTTTCGAATGGAATTTTTGAAAGTTTTGTGTTCAAAAGCCTTTAGACAAGATCCCACATTCATGTTGCTGCATGTGAAAGGAAAAAGAAGAGCATCTGCTTGTAAATTAATCACTATTTAAAGATAGGAAAAGGGTTAAATACTCAGTTTTCACAACAGATAAAACATTTTTCTGTCTCAAAACCCATGAGGATCTGTTCTGAGACCGACAGTGTTCAACACAGTCATAAGTCATCAAAAAAAGTCAGTTCATAATGGCAAGACAAAGCTTGTTGATAATACAAAACTACTCAAGGTAGTCAATCTAAAAGTGAACCGTAGAAGAGCCTCATGATTCTAAGCAGCTACATAACAAAAAACGCAAACAAAACAAACCACCCCAAAACACATAACAGCTCATAAACATATCAACTATGCAGTTTGCCTGATGAGTTAGCTCCAGCACAGGTGTACCAGAGAAGGGAGAACCATCTCCCTGCTCTGCCTACAGCTTCTGAAAGCATCCAATACTGGCTGTTGTCAGTGGCAGAAGATCGGTGCAGGATGGATAAAAAAAAAAAAAGTGAGAGTCATACAGTGGGTGTTTTAAAGAAAGTGATGTTTCCTTATCATTTTTTTTTCCAGCCTTCTATAATATGTAGTTTACAGTGGATCCTGACTGCAGAAGGGACTGTCAAAATCAAAGTCCTTATCTCTTCCAAATGGACACAACATCACTTGGCAGTTGTCCTACTGTCATACTTGGTCCTTCACCAAGGTTTGAATCATCTTATGTTGTGGTACTCAGCTGTCATCACTCCACATAAATGTGCCTGCCTTTGAGTGCCGCTGTTCCAGATTATATGTTACACTGGTGCAGCACTTTGAGGTCCTGTAGAGTATCCAGTGTGGCATAAGAAAACATTTAATAAATGCATTTAAAATTAACTTAGTTGTGCTAAAGATGATGATTTCAGATTCCGCTACTCAGCCCACTCTATTCAGTGGTATAGGAAGTATTAGCTGCTTAAAATTTTTCTGTATTGCTATGGCAACCCTCATTCTCCAGCAGCCTCTTACAACAGTACACAGAAACACATTCACTTTTCAGGCAAGCTGCATACCACTCCTGAGAATTGCGGCTCTGTCCCCCTAATGAAACGCACACCTAACTCCCGTTACATTTAATTTGACTCAAGAGCACATTCCAGTTTACTCTGCAAAATTTATTTAGCTCATTACCTGGCCTGTTGTGCGAGTCCAAATCTCACAGGCTCATACACTCAAATCACTTGGGTTAAGTGCAGTTACAGACTGAGAAATAACTCTGGTAAACACAGCACTGTGTGGCTTTACATAGGTGATTGACTGGCTCCCACATCTGATTTTACTCAGTATCATTGAAAATCATTTCCTCCTGTATCACAAACCTTGGGGCAAGGGGCAGGGAGAAGAAAGGAGAGGAGAAACGTCACATGTGTGCTGCTTTCACCAGTCACATGAGGAGCACTGGAAGAGGGAAGTGGGGAGAATACACCAGCATGGCCCTGTCTTGCCACATTAATGGACAGCAGAACAATCTATACCCTTGAAATATTTGGATATTTGCTAGGTGTGAATCCCTGTGCAGAAGTACGGTACTTCAGGGCCCTCAAAACTGGCCAATGTCTAAATATAACAAACTGCAAAGTGGCTTTTTGTAAGTTAGCAGGTGGTTTTCACAACTGCCAGGTCTGCACCTCATCTGGGATCTGCAGCAAGCTGAGTTTTTGATGGCTGATGGCAAAGCATAAGCCTGAATGTTTCTGCAAACCAAAAGTTGCCTCTCAGCTAAACCTGTGCCATTGCAACAAGTGCTATGTAATAAATAGACAAAGATAAAACTCCTGTCTACATCTCAGGGGTTTATTTTCCTAAAAAGCATCATTCATCATCACTTCAGATACATGGAAAAGAGCTTGTGAAGACACTTCTCCTAAGCAATTCCTATATTAATGAGGAAAAATCTTGACAAAAGAAAGAATCCAATCTCTCATGCAAAGGAGAAACAAGAAATGTTATTTGCCAGTCACAGAAGGATGAAACTATTCCCCTACCATAATTATAATAATCTCTCTGAAGGGAAGACACAAGAATTGTTACTGCTCTGTGGAGGAAAGGAATATCCATTTATCCACTGACTACAACCTTTTTCTTAGGGACCTCATATAGGCAATGAATTACAAAGCTGGCATTCTCAGTGCCCTGTCTGAATTCTCCTCCCTACACTGAAAAGTTCCCTGAGAACTTGTCTTTTAATAACCATAACCCAAAACAAATACTATTGTAGGTTCTTCCTGCTGCAACTCAAAGGGGAACGGCACATTCAGCCCATCATAGGGTTAGCTATCACAGCTTGTTCTCTCCCAGCTGGAAATGTTTTGGTAGCTGTTTGAACTCAGTTTAAGCTCAGAACAAGAAAGCAGAAGCTAAAAAGTACTGCAAAAAGGTGTTGTTTGTCTATGACATTGGGAAACTGTCATCAATGAGTGTAGGCAGATGTGAGAATGTATTGATCAGTTCATTCCCAGATATTGCTGAGTTACTAAAAAAACCCCTCAATTTATATGGAACAAGCTGCTTAAAAAGACATCATGAAAATAGTTCTCAGATTAATAAAGTTAAATAGTTTTCCCCAGACCAGATTTTCATGCACATGAAAAACTGTTGCATCCAGGGGTCTTACTTGCCCAGTGAATAGCTGATCCTCTTCCCAAACAAAGCTGGCTGTACAGTTTATTTCATTTTTCTGTTTGTTGTTTTGTTCATAGTCATTTGAAAATGATCTAACTTCAATAATGGGAAAACATTGCAAGAGAAAAACATGGTTTTTCTTTCAAGTGTTTTCATTATTGGCTATTCTGTGACCTAAAAAATGCTCACCAACATGCTTTTGAAAGGATTAGCTATTGCAATAACCACTTAATAAAAAATTGCTTTAAAAAAAAAGCACCCCAGGACTACTATTTCAATAAATGACAAATGTGTCCCGTCACACCTTGCTAAATACAAGCATATTTGGAAATCTGATTTGTTCTTTCTTAACGCTTTAAAATTTCAGCGGCTGCAGTTCAGCACCCAGGAGATCGCTGCCAGATATGTTCCCTGAACCATGCCACCTTCATCTTTTCTCTCCTAGATTGAGATACACAGAGTACCTGTTATCTTGGCTGATACCTATGCCTTGGGCAACCCTCTCGCTGGTAACCACAGTGCAACTGATGGGAACTCCACTGTGCCGCAGAGAGAGGGTTTGTAACTTTGTCTCGGTAGCCCAAGGCCACTGTGGTGAGCAGCCTGCAAGGGGACCAGCTCTCGCTCGTGGACGTTGCTTCCTGCAAGAACCACACTAGGAAATGCCAATCAATAGCAACAGAAACAACGATACGGAGGAAGCATGAGGAAGGTTTAGCACCACCCTTACTCAGTGTCAATCTGCCTTTCCACAGACCCTGATTTTCCCTTATAGTGATCATGTAACTAACACCTTTTCAACATACGGCTGTAAATACCCACCACAGTCTCACCTGCATCTCATCTGCTCTAGTCACATCTTCCAGTGTCTTGCCCACAGGCTGATGGGGTTTGATCAAAGCAAATCATTAGAAATTATTATGCAAATTCACTCATCAGTGAATGTGCCTTGAACGACACTGAAAATTACACCAACTGTGGCTGCCAAGACACCTTGAACCCTGGCTAATGATGCGCAACCCTGTTCACATTTCTCAAGTGAATGCACCCATTTTGAGTTTGAAAAGCTAAAACAGGACAAGAAGTTGGCACTGGGCTTAAAGGGGAGGTTACAAATTGCATCAGTCACAGGAAGCATTGAAGGAAAGAGTGCCTCCCACTCAGAGCGAGGGATCTGATTCCCATTACCAAGAAGATGCATTTACTACTTTTTGAACTGCAAAGATCCTGCTCAAGTTACCCCATTCCCCTGTAAGACTGATGTAAGGAGTCTATTATAGCACAAAGAGTTTTGCTGCTTAGATTTATTGGAGATGCAAGAGCAGACAGGCAGACTCAAGATAGGAAATAGCATGCATCACCCACTCTCAAGTTTCCCCTCTACAGCTCCACTAAGTGTGGTTTTTGGCACGCACACTGGAAAAAAATATTTTCCATTAATAGTCTGGACTAGTGTATTAGACCAGTGCGCTGACTTCCAAGAACTGTGAGATCCAAAACATGTTTAATTTAGTCTAAATAGGGCCCCTATGATCTACAGTACTTCCTGGATATTTGTATATGCGTGCCATTTTATAGAGACAGGTACAGGCATATGGTTTGCATTTTCCTTTAGCTAATTATTTTTTCAGAGATTTAGCATTAGAACTGATCAGAAAAACATTGATAGAACCATGTTCTGTTGGGAAATGCAAGTGTCTTCAAATGGAAAAAAGTATTTAAATTCATCATCAGAAAAATTTGCATCCAAACCTTCATTCTGATCCAGCAAGGGATCAAATACATTCTGTGACCTGCGTTTCCAAAGGAAACAGCTTGCATATCAAATACTTGTGACTGGTGAAATACTTGTGAACAAGCAAGAAGCTGCAAATTATTCACAGAAGTTATTCAGCAAGCGTGAATGAAGACATCGCCCAGCCCTACAACGTGACTGCAAGCCACTCATGAGCCAAAAGAGAGGTGAAAATCCTTACTAAATATTATCCCAGCCAATGAATTTGGACTAAAGGAATGCACTGAGATTTGTATGCATCTCTGTCTCTTTTTGTTAGCTGAATATTGCCATAAGATGTATTTTCCTCTTTAGAGCTTTAGCCAGGTCTCACAGCATGCTTTTAGACTGCACATGAAACGCAGCATGAAATAATCTGTCACCTTTCTTTAACAGGCCATTATTTGCAGTCTTCTGGGCCAGCTTTGAATCGGATCTGCCATTCTTGGCAAACTGAAATGTTAATATCCCTTTGATATTCAGCTGTGTTTTTGCCAGGCTGGATGAAATAACTTATGCTGGAAGCCCTGATAACAACTGTCTGCTGAGTATTGGGATGTCCACAGAAGACAGAAAAAAAAAAGCTACAGCTGAAGAAATTTCAGATCATCATAATTTCTAAATGGGAAAATATAAAATTAAATATTGTGCAGATTTGTAATTGATCTGACAAAAAAGCACAACAGTTCTTTAAACAGATGGGAAGAAAAAAGTCTTAGGATGTAATCATTGAAATTTAGCAGAAAACTGAGCTGAAAAGTGACAATCCATTTTATAATCAAAAAGTAAAGTGGGAATGGTAAGTCTAGGCACTTCCTCACAAAAATATGGACGTGCTTATTGACCAGATTAAGTTTTCTTGAATGAGAAAGAGCCATTCCCTGGAAAAAGACACAGAATAATCCTTTTAATATTTGAATACAAAAGCAATGTATACTGACATCTTTCCTCATAACGTAGCCAGGTTTTTCTTGTAGTTTTTATGATGATGATGAAGAAGTATTAAAAATCATGCAGATTAGAATAATTGAAAGTCTGTATTTTTTTTTCTGTTCTAACCAGATTCAAACATCTCTTTATGGAGGGAAAACAATGTAGCCCTACTGATGTGTTTCACATGAAGGGAAAAAAAAATCTTTACTTCTCTGAAAAAAAGGTTCCCAGCAAGCCCATCTACAAGTGACTTTGCGTTTATAATAACAAAGAAGTGACATAAGCTCCAAAAACTGTTATCAAAGAAAATCTTTTTAGTCCACTTGTGTATGGCTAGAAGACACCAAATACAGGATTCCACAATTGACATTCAGACAAATTGTCTTTAAGGTACATGCACCAGTTTTAAAATTTCAACTATTTTTTTTTTTTTACAGCTATCTTTTTTCTGTCTCAGTTGAAATATCTTTAAATAAAAAAGCATTATCTTTCCTTTACTTCTTGGCTGTACTGAAAACTATGTGGAGATTTGCAGTTCAGGTTAGACAGTGGATTTTAAAGCACAGCACCTATGTGGTCCAAAATAAGGCCAAAGTATCAAGCAAACTTAACTCCTAAGTTATTAATCTTCAGAGCAATGACATCACACAGATCACACCTATTTCTGTATTCCCAGCTGAGCCTCAGCCGTTGGTCCTGAAGGGTGGATTTACATTCTGCAAAATGGTAGCAGAATGGCTTGCAGTATCTGATTTATTACTTATTGTCTGGATTAACTGGGCCGTAGTAAGGCGTAAAGTGGCCTGGAAGTCTGCAGAAGGTTTGCTCTTGGATCTCATAACAGTCCCACATGAGCCATCTGTAAATGATCAAAAGGCGTCAAGTAGCTGAGAGCAAGAGAAAACCTTCAGGAATTTATTTAGATCTTTGACTAAACAAAACTTTATCAAACTTCCAGTTGTCTTTTTATTTGACTCTTCAAGACCTTTCTTCCTGTAATAAACAACTCACATTCCCGATCTGGCTATATGGACAACTATAAGCGTCCTTCACATCCAGCCTGGCTCTGAATGTCCAGCTAAGTTCTAAAAATGTGTTTATAAACAAATATTTTCAGATATTCTCAAGACATTTAGAACTGAAGGCTTTCTGAGCAGGAAATGCTGGGAGGTCGGTCCCTCTGCTTTCAAGATACTAATAAGGAACACATGGAAAGGATGTAAAATAATTCCCACATTGTTTGAAGTAAAAGATTAAATACTGATGTGTGCCAGCATAGAAGCTATTCGTAGGGATAACTGCCAAGTCAAGGGTTAAAGTAATAAGGGTAAAGGTAGATGAACTAACAGTTTGATTCAGGTAAGGCTCCAAAATTCTGATGCTTTTTAAAAGATTATCCGAATTTGTCTGAACTTCCTGATGTCCTTCTCCCTTCCTCTATGCCAAGCTCCTCTCTACTCATGTTCAAGTTTATCCATCCATTTTTAGAAGCTTAGATCATCTGCCACTGACCAAATTTCCACAAAAAAAAAATTTAACAGGCTTCCTCATTCTGTTGTCCCACACTCCATAGTGAAGATGCATGATTTAGTCATCCTACTTTGTGTTTAATTTAGAGGTTAAAATTTCATCAGCAGATAAAGACGCTGTTTTCTCTCCACTAATTCCCATTATGCTTTGTGTCTTTACAACGAATGCCATATCCAGTGCATTCAAAGCTGTGATGTCTATGTCTTGTACTTCTCTTGTAGTTAGGAATGCACACATTAACTAAAACACAGTGGAGAGATTTTAACATGGAAGTATCTGTTAGCATCTTCAGTCTTTAATCTGTCCCAGGTGAGAACCTACTAGAATTCCCATTATTGCACTGCTGAATCAAGATCATGACATGAAGTTTTGGGGTAAAAATGTGCAGCTCCATTTTTTTTCCTTCTCTCTGAATAGCTGTTTTTATCCTTTCTGGATAGACAGGATAACAATGTTGTGTAGTCAGGGTACAGATGACTGGGGCTTTTATCATTCTATAAGGTTTTCATTATTCTCCCAGAGAATTTTACCACTCCCCTAGGTTTCTCATGAAACTGCTACATCCAATGTCAGGAATGTTGGGAGTTTTGCATCGCTGCTTCAAATGAAACGCGATTATCAGCTAGAGAAAATGAGCACTGGAAAAGGTAGAAAGTGTGCATGTGAACACATAGAGTCTTCCCAACATGCCAGCCTGAATGTGTCAATATATGTGCAGACAGCATGCAAAGGAGTAGTAGGAGGGACAGCATGAAAGGGGTAAAGTTGGTGTGAAATAGCAAAATTTATCCAAACAGGCTCACTCCTCTTACTCTCCCCTCAAGCTAAGCATGTTGCTTATCGTGAGAGCCCAGCATAAGCTGAGCTAGCCTAAGGAAATGTTCATTTAGTGGTCACTCCTGCAAGACCATGAATGCTTGCCTCGGGAATCTGAGCACTCGGTGGCAGAAGGTACTAATCATCCTACAAGGATCAGTGTAAGTCTAATATCTCTGATCCAATGTAAGTTCACCTATTTTCTACTCCTAAAAAAAAAATTCAAACTAAGATATCCTTACATACATTAATATTGGCCCTTTTAGCTCCCTGCTAGTATTGCCACATTATTTTAAGTACTTAAAAATAGAAGATATATAGTTAAACCACTTTATAATTATGGAAGTTTCATAAATTAACCTCTAATTATCATATAATTGGCATTTTTTCCAATTATATCCATTGAGATTCGCTAATTGGTATGGTGTTATTGCGTTACAGAGCCCTAGTAACGTCTTGTAACAGCACTTACTGACTTCACCTCGAGACATTTTGCCTAAGAACACAACGATGCACTCTCAGACTGTTTAAAACACAGTTTAAAGTAAAGAAAGAAAAAAGAAAGCCTTCCTTCCACAAGCTCTTGGTAGGTATTCCGAGATACTGCACTTAATGTCTGTTATTGCTGTGGAAAGAATATTTAAGCCCTTTTTTCACTTTAGCTTTCCAAAAGCAGCAATTAAGAGTAGAAAAGCAAAAGAAACAAGGAAATCAGAAGAGCAGCTGAAAGCAAGAAGAAAATGAAAGGGGAAAAAATGGAGAGAGGCATAAGAAAAAAAGAAAGAAAAGTGTAAAATTAAGTGGAAAGTCTTTCAATTTTAGTAAAGTCAAAGCCTCTGAGAGCACAAAAGAAATTTATAAAAATCTCTAACAAGAAAATTACAAAAACCAACTCTTCCACCTCAAACATAAATAAGAAAAAATGCTTGGAACAAGAAACAGGTAAGCAGGGAAAGTCCATTACATCAGGTGTCCAACTATGGAGAAGTGTTTGTGCTTACAGACCTAACCCATGAAACAAATTAGTCCTATCTTTGTAAGAACAGTTCCTTTCTGAAGCTTCTTTCCTTTTCTTTGCTTCTTGCTTTTTCTTGATTATCAGCAGCAAATAAGATATGTATATCTGGGCAGTACTGCACTGAGGAAGACCTAAATCCATCCTGACAATTTCAGTCCTTAATTCCTTTCTATGCTGGGCTATTCTTGAGTTTGTGCACTGCTTAGACATTCATATACAAGTAAGCAAGGGTCATCAGACCCGTATAGCAAATGTCAAATTCTTCCATGCTAAAGAAATGGAAATATAGTATTCTGCTTCTGAAAGAATAGGGCTGAGGGCTAAGTACCATAATTTTATTTCAGATAGTGACATTTTCCCGGAAAGTCAGATGTCTGAAAGAGTCATCAATTCTGACTGGTTACTGAAGAGGCAGTTGTGAAGACATTCAAAGCCTTTCAATAGTAAGGCATTCCTTTTCTGTCATCAAGCAAGCTTTAGAAGCAATTTGGTCTAGATAGATACTTCTGTCCATTGACCTCTTGGGATAAGACAGCCCCTAGCTCCTCACAGAAATATGTTTGAAATGTGAATTCCTTACTGAAGAAAAGCATATACAGACTTACAATAGAAACAGTTCTTGAGAGTCTGAAAGGCCTTTTCACAGATTTGAAACATTGTAAAGGGAAATGCATTCTTGGTTAGGTCTATTAACAAGGCTTCTACAAAGAAACCTGATGCAAAAATTTCCTGTGGAGAAGTCTCAGAAGAACTACAAATGGAGTAGATTATTTCTACTCCAGGGATAAGGACAGGCCTGGTCTATAAAGTCTATCAAGTGACTAAGAAGGTCCTGTTTTTTGTTCTTGCTATTAATTAAACAGAGAATTTACTATCAACCAACCTGTCCTAACATGTATGCTTGTCAGATGACAGTGGTCCAGTTTCAAAGAAGAGTACTTCTGTGAATGCCAGACCTCTGCCCAATCCTGCTTATGGAAATGTATTGACCCTAGAACAAAAAAATTATTTTTTCCCATGAGTCTATCACAGCCAGGCAAGCTTTCCTATATATCAACTGATTCAACTCAAACCTAAGGAGCCAGGTGCATACCAAAGACAGGAGAGTAGGAGCCAGAATGCCAGGAGCAAGAGAGACGTCTTACCATGCTGACATACCTGCTTTCCTCAGCTTGCTAATTAACTCAGTAAACTAATTTCACTCTCCTCCCTGATTCCAGACCTCGCTTGCTGAGAATCTTTCCCCACTGTAAACCTTTGCAGCTTATTGTCAGATGCACTTTTTCTTCCTGGAAGTTGAGGTAAAACTCTGCACCATTTCACTTAGAGACAGACAGTAGGGCCTTGCTATGCACTACTAGTCCCTACTTGTGGTTTTGCTCTTTCACGCTTTGCTTTTTCTCAAGAGCCAATGCTATTTCTAGGTTTTCTGTCTGTCTTGCAGCTTTCACCCTCTCACGTTGTAGCTCAAACCGCTCCAGAGGACAATTAGTGCAAATTCTGCCTTACTGTCAAAGCACACTTAGGCACTCAGAGAGCAAGCCAAACTCAAGAAGTGGTGTGGAAATGAAGTCTGAAGGTGCTTTGAACTGGGAAGTGTTGAGCAGTTCCTCAGCTGCATGTGGGTGGTGAGAGATTAGTTCATGGAGACTGCCTGTTCTCAGCACAGCATGATGTAAGCATTGCCAATGTTACTGCAAACCCATAGAAATTAATGCAAGGAAAACTGAAATGATAACAAAAGTCACTTTTCCTCCCTTAATGACTTGAACACTTAGATGGTGAAGTATAATCCCCCACCAAATCTCAGACCTGTACTTCCACACCACAGGAGTGTGCTTGTCCGAGTTAGTTATCTGTCAAAGTACAGGCTGGGCAAAGGGAGGGGGGGAAAAAGCTGAACTGAGGCGTGTTATTTGAGAAGTGCCCTGGTTTCCACTTTTGTTTCCGCTGAGGTTGTTTACAGAGTTGTGCTACAGCTTTGCTAAGGGAAAAATAGCTGAGTTTTCAACATGCAATCTATATGATCATCACTTTCTCATGTATCTCATGCCCTTAATTAAAAAACACCTTGTCAGAAAATTAAAACACCCTAAACCATTACTTTTCTCTGCTCTAAACGTACAATGCTTAAACCACGTTCAGTAACAACGCTTCATGTCAGCACTGGCAGAGTCCCTGGTAAACAATTAACTGTTGGACAGAGAGGAAGACACCTCATATGCGCTAATTTGCACATAGTCCTGTTAGTCCCATTGACACTTTACTAAAAGCTGTGAATTGATTTCCTTGAACCATACAGTAGACTCTGTGTCACAAATGTAAAATAGATATATAGCATATGCATTCACATGATCTCTCCAACTTATCTTAACCCTTAGAGTCCTCAGGGCAACTGGAACTGAAACTGTGTA
>WAAD01043286.1:67131-82581 GCA_013389945.1 Fregata magnificens | reverse complement strand
CTCTCCTTTTTTTCCTGAGCCCCAGCAAAAGCTCCCTGTTCAGCCAGGCTGGTCGTCTTCCCCGCTGGTTCATCTTACAGCACGTGGGGACAGCCTGCTCCTGCGCCTTTAAGACCTCCCTCTTGAAGAGTGCCCAGTCTTCCTGGACCCCTTTGCACTTCAGGACTGCCCCCCAAGGGACTCTCTCTACCAGTGTCCTGAACAGGCCAAAGTCTGCCCTCTGAAAGTCCATGGGGGAGGTTTTGCTGCCCCCTCTCTTGACTTCACCTAGAATCGAGAACTCTAGCATGTCATGGTCGCTAAGCCCAAGACGGCCTCCGACCACCACATCTCCCACCAGTCCCTCTCTATTCGTAAACAGCAGGTCAAGCGAGGCACCTCCCCTGGCAGGCTCGCTCACCAGCTGCATCAGGAAGTTATCTTCCACACTCTCCAGGAACCTCCTAGACTGCTTCCTCTCTGCGTGTTGTTCACTTCTTCACTAAAAACGGTAAACATTGGTATCTTTCCAGATTGAGGAAACAGGACAAAATGAGCAGGAAGAACCTATGTTGCAGATCAGGTATAACTGATTTTATGGCAGTTAAGTCACAGAGTAATTTCTGTTGAAAGGGACACCTGGAATCTGATAATTAGCAAGCTCCTCTCTAATGAACTGGCAGAGTTAAGGAGGGAGCTAAAAATTTGAATGATTGCAGTGTGACCTAGCATGAAGATGACTGCCAATTACTGGCTAGCATGGAAGTGGCCCATAGGGGCCATCTTAACATAAAATATATTTACACAGGGTGCTTCAGAGCAGTAATATATTTGCAAAGAGAAAACTATTACATTATGCATGTATTAGGTGAGTCAGATAAACTGGTGAGCGTGCCAGTGGGGAAGAAAGGAACTAGGGATACTCAGAACCTGAGGAACTGATGAGCAGCCAAAAGGGAAGAGCCCATTTATATGAGAAGCAGTAGCACAAACTAACACCTCCATTGACAGAAGTTTAGGACCAAATTCTTGGCTCTCGCATGAGTGCACAGGCATGCAGTGTGAGAACAGAGACAGCGGAAGCAACAGTTGTTGAATACTTGCTGAAATGGTGGAAGGGCAAAGCAGAACTGCAGTTCTACTGCCTGGGAGCATGGAGCCCACCTGGGAGAGAGCGCAGGGAGATAGAAGTTGCGTTCTTCAGTCTCATCAGAAGAGATGGATTAGGGGCAGGAGAGAGTCAAATATTTCTCAGCTGTTTCCCTGGCAAACCAGAGAAGTTGTTTTACTTGACTTACCTACAGAAAAACCATACCTGAGCATTATAGGTGCATTACTTAAACACACTTGAACTAGAATCGTTACAATACATTTTGAAAGTACAGCTTGCAGCAAGTATAGATTCTGTGTATAGATGCAGAAAAGGATGCAATTCTTGAACCTGTTTTATTGCTTTCATCTTTGATGAGACATTAGAAAGAAATGTGATATCAAAGAAATATTTTTTGTGATAAATGACTACATCAAAAGTATTTATAAGGTAAGGCTGAAAGATAAGTATGGACTCAGAGCAAGAAGACTCATCAGAGAAAACTTGTAGCGGATGTTCAATGGATACTGTGATGTGACACAGACACTTTTCTTGTTTCCTGTTTCAAAATATATGAATAAAATAACGTATGCTGAATCAGGTAAGAATAAACTGCTAGTGCTATACAGCTGTCCTTGCTGAAGGATAGCCTTTCTCTTGTGTAATTACATTTACAGTTGTATTACAATAGAGCTGTATACTAATGGGAAGATTTGGTCATAAATCCAAAAGCCATATTGAGGCTATTATAATGTTGAGGGTGTCTTGTGTAAGTCTCCCTGGTGCACTTTCTGGTCACCATCTGGAAGGAAGCCAAGCAGATGCGAATCAGCTTTTGTGGGAATAAGAGCCTAATCTGTGTAGGGGTCACACTCCAATGTAAAATATGCATGGATTTATCAGTGGGAGTCATTACCAACATACCTTACTGCTTTTTGCCTCAGTGTGTATACTAGCTCAAGTGGAAAATCAAGTGACAGATTAATGCTATGCATTTGCAAAACCCCTTTGAGAGGAGCAGACACTGTTGCCCATAAATTTAAACCTTTGAAGAGGTTAAAATGGGTGAAGGTGAAACAAATATTACTGTGCTTACCAACATATTACTCTAAAGAGCTTGATTCTCTTTCCCCCCTTGAAGTCAATTCCAAGGCTTCTATTAATATTAATGGGAGCAGGCTTGGCCTATTTCTGATCTATATAGGGGCTACAGAGAGCTCTTCAGTGTTTCAATTAGGTCCACAAAGAGAAATTAAAAAAAAAAAAAATCAAACCCAAAAAGCCCAAACAAACCCCAAAATGAAGCACCACAAACAACCTACATGTTATTTCCAAAGCATGGTACTGAAATCTGTTTTAGAATTAGAGGGGGGCTAGGGAGAGGGTTGATGATACTCTCTTTATTCCTGCAAAATAAGAAGTCATCTAGTGGGGAGAGTGAGTTTTGATAGCTGGCCTTGGTGCACTGTTACCATGGTGAGTTGCACACAATTCCTGTCTGGATTCTGGTGGTTTTGTGCACTTGCAGAAGTTAACACTGTTACAGAGTGAATTATTTAGTTCAGATTTCCTGGCTTATAACTTGAATGGTTGGCTCCTGATAAAGCAGTTTGAGGTGGTCTCCTATCCTTAAATAAGCACGCTCTGGAAGGTGTGAAGTATACCAAATATGGGAAATGGAAAAGAGCCTCTGGCATTCCGTGAGATTTTTGAGTGTTCCTGACTTAGTGTTTGCCAAGGGTCATTCAAAATAAATTGGATGGGTTACTTTTTAATCGTTCATGGGTACTAGAAAGAAAATTAACTCTATCCCAGCTGAAACCAGGACATGACCTATATAAGAAAAACTTCTTAAGAAATCATCAGTATTTGGTTTAAAATTTTAAGTACTTCACTTGAGTTACTTAAAGAATTTTTGGAAAGGGACCTGCTATAGACAGATTATTAAGCACATTGTAAATTTATATTTGCTGCCTTCTTGCTATCAATTAACTGTTTTGGGTGGGACAGACATCAGTTTGTCACAATGCTTGTGTTAGTGAAATATACTTGTAATTAACTACAAGTTATTCAGATGCTAAACAGGTGCATAGGCAGCTTCTAGATCAAGTTTGACTTCCTTAACTAGAGCCTTACAACAGAGTAGGCATAAGTAATATTTGAAAGAAGATTCATCCAGTGTATCAATAGAGTTTTAGTAAATAAGTATTTTTACCTGAAGAAGATGTAGGAGAATCAAAATGCATCACAAACCTCTGTGAACCAAGAGAGTATTTTGCCCCCTCTGTAATAATCCTGGTTGTGTTCTGCTGTTGAGTTTTAAGCCAATGTTTTGTTGCCACTGCGTTTCCTCTGACAGAAGATTTGACCAGGGATCTGTATAACTATAGAGCATCTGGTCTGTTTCTTTGCCTCCCTTAATTAAAATCAGATCTATTTGTTAGAAAACATTGTAGAAAACCTAGAGGCACCAAATGGGAGACTCCAATACAGAAACTCACAGCAAGCCTCTGGAAACTTCAAAGCTCAAAACAAAGAAAATCTCTGCAGCGATGGCAAAGCAGAGCATCTAAGAACAGCAAAGTCACTCTGACAGGTCAGTAATTTGCAAGTAGATATAAATAGAACCTGAATTCTCTTATTGTGCCATCTGGGTCCAGTAAAGTCTTTTATTTTCCAAATAGAAATTTATCCCATGACATGGTTGGTCAAATATACCAGTCAAATAGCTACTCAAACAAGAAGTACTGAACTATCCTTTTTTTCTTTCAATAACTGGCTTTTGCAAAATTTCTGTTCTGTCTACATTTTTCCCCAAGTATGACATCATATTAATGGTAAAAAAATCTGGTTGGATGAGAGCGCTACAAAACTGCCTGAGTGTATAGTATGCGTTCTATAAGCCATTATGGAACCATATGGAACCATAAGACATACCAGTCTCTCCATAACTGCAGAAATGCTGATATAAGCTTGCTAGCCTTGACTTCTCACTGCTTCACTATTTATGGAGTCACTTATGCCTCCAAACAGAGTGTTTAAAATGCTACTAAATCAGAACACCTATGTGGCCACACCAGTGGCCGGTGGTGTGGAGACAAGTAACTTTATAGGTGTGACAATGCAGCATGGGGCTGTAATCCTTGTTTCAGTAAGGATATTACATGGTAGAATTCCCTGTGAATTAGTGGAAGATGGCTTAACATTACCTCTTCTTTTTACAATACCAAGTCAGACATCTGGCACTGGCTGGGTGTCCCCTGCAAGGCTGCTCTCCATTCCAGTTGTTCTCTTGTGCAACTGGCCGTAAACGGGATGTGATGTTTCTTCAGACCTTTTCTCTTGGCACTGAACACTATAGCTGAGAAGTGCAGGTGGAAGAAGAGTTTGCTCATTGTCAGAGGAAGCTCCAAAACGGAAAAAGGCTGAACTAGGTGATTCACAGGGGTCTTTGTTTTTTGGAGGGTTTTTTTGGTTGGTTTTTTTGTTTGTTTTCCCTAACCGGCTGCTGTCATCACGTGAGGGTCCAGGGTTATAGTACTGAACCAGCTGCTCCTGCTCAAGGTGAACCTAGTCTAGGATTACAGTGTTCTCCTCGTGATAGTTTGAAGTTCCAGACTTATGATTTACCTCTTTCCTTTAGACTTCTTTTCTTTGAAAACTGATCATAAAGCAAGAATGTTAACTCTGTGAAAATTAGTGGTTTCGGACTATTTGCTTAAATCAGTATCTGAACTGTAAAGCTGAGGGGCTGGTATGTCATGTGTTTGACCGGTCACTTCAGTTTAAAGTGAGTATGATATCACTGAGATTGGTATAAATTGAGGTTGTGGCTGAACTGTGGAAGAGGTAGGGAAAAATTCAGTTAAACTTCAAACATTCTTTTCTCTCTGCATATGAATGTGTATATTCTTTAAATATTAACTAGATGTTCTATATTACAATAGTCAAGGATGGCTGTTGCTAATCATTCATCTTTTGCTTCCTTTCAAATAATATAAGAAAAAATTGCTAAAACTACATTTTAAATTATTAATCTGAGACGATGGCCAAACAGTTCTTTTTCTTCTCTTGTGCCTGAGCTTCATACCCAGAGAAAGACAGGTGGCCTAGAACTACTGTGATGAAGGAAGCATAATCAGGGGCGAGGGGTCAGTTACAGTGAAATTAGATAGAAAAATAACGACAGGTTCAAGGATATGCTTAAATGAACAGCATAGTTTGCACTATGTGTTGGCAGTTATTTTAAGATGCATAAAACAGAGTTCACGATGTCCTAATTTTGCAGGGATAGGCTGTATAGACCATAAATCCTATGCACACTATTGAAAGGGGTCAGAATCTAATTTACAGGTCTGATTCAAAGCTTGCTGAGGTCAATGGAAATCTCTGTTAAGTTTAGTAGGGTTTGGATCATATCTTTAAAAAAAAAAAAAGTGCTGAGAGAGTGCTAAGATTAAATGAGAAGTAAAAGTGTTCCCAGGATACATCCGCCTTTTATGTATCTATCATTGAAACAGGAAAAAACTGCTTATAAGAGTGATAGACTATCTCTTATGGTGCCATTTTAACTTTATTTCAAAATACAATGAGCCTAATGAATGAAGATGTGAGATTATTCATTACCTGCTGTTATACAATAAATGAAGGTGCATGTTTGCCCCAGGGACCTGCGTGAATAGTAGATTTGGGATGATGTCCTCTGCAAGAATGTCCTTTCCAGTACCGAATGAATCAAAAGGACTGTCGGAATTATTTAGCCCATTGAATATACAATCCTGTAGCTATCCTCTGGCTAGAAACACAGGATTACATTTTCCGCTGATGAAAATGCATGCTGCTCCACTGACTCTAGTGAGCTGTATCATCACATTCTGCAAAGAACTCGGTCTGTTTTTATTTGCTGCTGTTGTTTAGTTGTAAAGATCCCACTTGGGACTTGGGCTTATTTGTCATACATGCTGAAGAAAACCAATGGTAAGATGAATGCAGTGAAATGCACTGTACCAAACAATCATTAATGCTAGTCTGCATCAACTTGCCTTACAAAAGAAGAGTGGTCCTTAAATCAAGCACCGGAAATAGGATCCTTTTAGAAGAAGGAAAAAATAGTCAATTTTGAGTTTGCTCTTTTGCAGCAAAATAGGAATTTTAATGCTCCCATAATCTCAGGCCAAGACAGACTTTGGTAAGTATAATGGGACATAAGTGCATTTAGTTCTGCTGTTAGTAAGAGTAAATTGCATAGCTGTCAAGTTGTGGCACATCTATGAAGTGCTGAGTAAAACCATTGCTGGGAGTGATGAAATTAGTGTGCCAAAGGAGAGGGAAGAATGCAGATCCATCAAGTGAACCTGTTAAAATTTTGAAGCAAGTTTAAAACAGTGCAGATGCCTTGACCATCTGCTGAGGAGTATGTGTGGACATAATTGCACAGAACAACTGTCATTTCATTTTTGAAAAAACCCCACCTCATTTTACAGGAAGTATGCAGCCAAAGGAAGCGGCTTCTCCCTCCCTCCAAAGCCCATGTCCTTGAAATGGCTGTATGTTCTTTGTTTAACACTCAGTTCCAAATGATCTGATTTATTCGTGGCTTTTCTGTTTTGTGTAAGGATTTACATCTAGCCTGTCCTTCAGAAGAAGTTGGAGCCTCTTGCAGTTGAGCATGCCTGAACCGTACATCAGAGTTTATCACAAAAGTACCGAGATACTCTTAACTGTAATGATGCTCCCAGGGCTTTGTTCTTGCGGTTTATATCGCTAGAACCTTTGGCAGAATTATATCTTTGCATTACGTGGCTGCTTGTCCGTTATTTTTGCTACAGAGAAAGAGAGTGTGAGCTTAGATCATGGGAGTATTGCTATCCCTTTCAGTGCATGTCAGAGCTGTAGAAGTCAGAGATTTATTTGTAAATAGATAAGATTTAATAGAACCTAATGAAGGCAGTGGACATTTTCTTATGCTCAAGTATACCTTAATGGACAATTTTAAGTATTTAAATTCACAAGTGGCCGCAGTAAATTTCAACCACCATTTTAAAGGAGGGATTTTTCACTCCAGCTTCCTAAGCACAGACACAGTTTTAGGTAGAAGCTCAGTTTTATGTGGTAGGAATAAAAAGTACGTATCCCATGACTTGGCCTCTGTCAAGTGATTAAACGTTTCTGAGCATGGAGCATTTGCTGTGAATTGTTCCCAGTTGCTGGATTTGTCGTAGTGCCTTTGCTTGTTTGTGATTTGTATAATGAAAAAACTACAGAGAGATGTGGTTAAGTAGGTACAATAGTATTGTTTGTCTCAGACATTTTTGCATCTACGTTTTACATTTCTGTTACTTGGGTGATGACTTTTGGTCTCTATGTTTTTCTTTCTTTTGGAATAGAACATGTATTTGCAGAGACTGACGTTTTTCAAAAGCAGATCCATTGTAAGCATAGGAAATCAATCAAGAAAAAAATGATACAGCTGTAGAAAATGTCCGGACTCACCCTGAGAGAAATGTTCAGGGTTTTTTTTATTTTACTGTCTTAGCAGTTTTTGTTAATGTTACTTTAGCTTTAAGCCATATGATTTTATCAATTTGACTTTAGCTTATGAAAATAGAAATATATATAGATAGATACATAAATTCTACAATCATCAAAACGTTTGTCCCAAGATTCAAAAGTGAGTCAAGAAGCGAATGACCTAAGGCTCCTTTTTTTCCATGGTTTTCTCTTCCTTACATTATTTGTGTAGGCATTGTCTTTTTGCAGCTGGCTTTTAAAAAGTTGAATTATTTTAATACCTTCTGAAACAACAAAAACTGATTTAAATATTGTATGTATAATATTATTATTGCTTTTTTTGATCTTACTGAATTAACTTTTCCTGTAATGTGCTAAAGGAAGAGAAACAGTGAATGCAGAAAAAATTAGTCAGACTTGTTTTCCACGCAGGTGTCTCATAAGACCAGTGACATGGCCCCTTGTAACATGAGGCTAGTTCCAATATTTGAGCTTTCTGTTCAGAGGTTTTTTTAATGACAGGGCTCTTTTAGGAAGGAAAGGAGCAATGTTTGCTTCCTTTGCACCGTATTTGTGGCTGCATTGCCAATATAAACTAGCAACGGCTCTTGGTGAGTTCTGCTGGCCTTTGTCCTCAGATCTGTGGGATGCAACAGGTAAACTTTTAAGGTAATAGGCAGGTCTTTACCATGTGAATGAAGCTTTCTGTTTCTCCAAAACCCTTCCAACCATGAAAACTTTCCAATAGGTATCTGGAAAGCCAAAGTAAGCAATTGCAATTTCTGCAGAAGATAGTACAGAAATGAGAAAAATATAAAAGAAAAATCACTACTGGCTCCCCAGTAAAGCCAATATACATTGATTCAGCTACTTGAATATCTGGCTGTTACTTGATGCACCTTTATTGAACATGTAGATTTGCAGACTACACATTGAGCACTGCTTAACTGTGAGGATATGTTTTCCTTGTGACTGTTTCCAAGGCACTTGAAGTGTGTCAGAAGTGTTGGCATGCTCACTCATGAGCTCTGGTCATTCTTGCTGGGGATATTTAAAAGGTTATTTTTCCCAGCTCTTCACCAGAAGCTGCTGGGAGCCTGTGCCGCTCAGGTAGCAGATGGGCCATGTGTGGGCTCCTGGGCTGCTGCCATTCCTAGCTTGAATAATTAAGTTAGACCACCACTGGTGATATTGTATATTAAAATATTGGTCTGGGAGCTGCAACAGTTGCGAGATCAAATTTTCACAGCCCCTGTGAAATTGAAGTGATGCAGAGATCACAGTTCCCAATTATGTCAGCTAAAACGGAAGGACTGCAAATTGGTGCCACAGATCAAAAATGTTTCTTTTGAGTGTCAAAGTAAGATTCTTGAAGAACTGCTCTCTTAAGGAAGCTCAATCCATGAATTCTTAAGGAGAGTGCGCTGCTGAGAGCTGAGGCTTTGCTACTTGAGGTATTATGCTGTACAAACAGATGCTTAGTGGTACAAGTTTGGAGATAGCTTGTGACTGTCCATCCACTTGAATTTTAGCAGAGCAACAGTAATCTGCCTTTCCTTCTCCTCTATGAGTTAAATGTAGTGTAAGTAACTGACTTGAATATTGTGAATTTTTTGTTCTCTGAATTCTCTGAGTTTAGAAGGTGGATGCAGTGACACTTACTGGTGAAGAAATTAAAGAATGACTAAAATGGAGAGTCCTTAGTGACGTGATGCACAGAGCACTGTGGAAACAAAGGGTCCCTATGGGATGACCCATGTAATGCTTCCTCTGTGAACTTTTCCAAGGAAATGGAATTAGTATGAAACTGTTTTGGAAAAAAATATTTTATAAACTAATTGTAATATGTGTCATCCTTGCAAATCAATAAAACATAGGAAAACTTGCCTGTAGGGTCTGTTGCATCATACTTACATACAGTAATGTGTTAAATGAAGCTAAAATAATCTATGAAGATGTCTGCGACAGAAATTAAATCTTATTTATCGTTAAAGGAAATTGTAGAAGGAAGTACAAAAATCTCTTTTTATATTAAAAATCTTGAGACAAATTTGCCCACATGTATAAGCAGTCTCTGAGGTCTTGGCGGAGAAACAGTTTGAATCCTCCCTCGTTTCACTTTCTGCTTTGTACATCTCCATTCTTCTAATCATATGTACTCATCCCTTAAAGATCATTTATATGCCATTTAAAACTGGTCATTTAGATGCTGGTGAATTGCTGTCGTTCAGGGATGTTTGGAATTTGTGTTAAGCATTTAAAGAGGCTTGATAAGGATCTTGATTTATCAGTTATATTGACAATATTTTTTTGTGAAAATGGGAATTTTTCCAAAGGTTTTACTAAAAACAGTTTTCCCAGTTCATGAGCAGCTCCAAATACCACATTTGTAGTTCACAACATACCTAGGGTTATAAGAAAATGTATTTCATGCTTGAAATACTCTGTATCACCATGTGCAGAGCCAGATGCAGCCCCAGTCTAAGTGGGAAAATATGTACCCACATCTGTAGCTTATGCTGTGAGCACAGGCTGCACTTCTTGATGGGAAGGAAGAGGATGAAAAGTTTGCCTATAACACCCTCTGGTAAGTTTCTGCCTGATTGTATCACTCAGTCATGAGCCAGGTTAGAGATACATCTTCATTTCTGACTTCCAGATTCCATCTTGTTTTTTAAATAGTTAAGCAGTTAGTTTGTATTGTATAGCTTTTTTTCATTTACTTTATTTATGGAAACCCTTTCCAATGTCAAAATGAGCTCACTTATGCTTTCAGTCCTCATTCTTTAGATTCCTGGAGTACCATCTTTATTAAAAACCAGAAAATATACTCTGGAAAGGTCTGCTTTGATTCTTAGCAGCAAAGATCTCTTATGCAGACTGTATGTCAACTGCTTAATAAGGGCCTTTTATACTGTCTCTGGAACATTATTTGCTGGAGGTACTGCACCAGCTGGACTGCAATTCAAATATTGTACATAAATTGTGTTTCTGGTTCTAAGATACATCTTGTTAATTCTTCCATTCCCAGTATAGAAGCAGGGAGGAAGCCTTTGAGTCTGATCCAACATAAAAAAAAAAAATCTTTCACTAGTCACTGTCTAGAATGATTTCAGTTTTCTTTGTACTACTGATGGTGACCAAAATCTGTGTCAAGACTTGCCTTCCCCTCCCCACCCCACCCCCTTCTGGTTAAAACTGTATTTAAAGACCATGTTTAATATGTCAGTGTGGTCTGTATTATTAACTATAGCATCATTCCAAGTTCTATTTTAGGACAGTTTTTATTCAGTTTCTGTGTGGTGCTCTATCCCCCCTCCCCCTCAGTGCGATGGGGGCTTCTGTTCCTCTGCTGTTATTCTAAGTCTTACTTTAAGCTTCCTGTAAAAGCTCAGAAAATGTATCTTTATCATGATTATCTGACACTGTTGAATAACTGCATCTTCTAATGTTTAGAAGCTAAAGCTGCTCATCAGGCTTTTTGGTCTAAACCTTCCTCTTCTCATGTTGATCTTTTAAGAAATGATAGCTTGCTTCTCCAATTGTTTCTAGTATTTTGGTATTTCACTGGGATATTTGTTTTTTATTTTTTATCTCAGATTTCCCAGGAGGTAAAGATGGCATATTTTTATCTAAAATACGTCCCAGAAACTTGCTGATGAGGTTGTGGTATGTATGTTTGTGCCTTCCCACAGGGATTATTTTTGAGCTAGAAGTTTCCAGATCAAGTTACAGAATAGGCTCCAGATGGTCTGGAATCCTTCTTTAACAATCTATAGCTAATTAAACATTCAGCAAACACTATGTTTTTAAAACTGAGTGCAGTCTTTCAGAAAAGCAGCATATTGATTTTTAGCTTTACTTTCCATAATTTATATCTTTTGTTTCATTGCTTAGTGTTTTTTCATTGCTGGTCCTTGCATCTATTTTAGTAGTCTTTTTTCTCCTGTGATGCAGGGGCTGCTAGGCACCTTGTATCTTACTTTTCAGTCAATAAAAGAAATGAATAATATCTTTGTGGGCTACAGCTTTTTGTTTTTCTTAGTTACTATGAAGGGGAGAAGAGTGAGATTGTGCTGTGGCCTACACTTGCAGCCATCTCTACTTGCCAATCGATATCATGGAACAAGAGAAAGGGAGGTGGATTGCACTACGGAAGGTGAAGTAGATTTTGAAACAGCGTTCATTTACTTTCATGGGCCTGATTTTAGGGTAAAACGTAATTGAGCTATATGCTGGCTTTTTTGTATCTGAATGCAAACAGTACAGTACAGTTACTACAGATAGTCTTTCTGACTACCTCTAATCAGAGAGACATATCAGGGATTAAACACTTGCACTTATCTCTAAGGAGAGCAGATTCTGCTCCCTAATGAATAGGATCAAACCAGGGTTCCTAGTGAGATTTTTCTGTCACACAGTCAAATCATGATTAAGTATTATCCATTATTTATTAAACAGTGGAAGTTATTAAACAATGAATATTATTTATTCCACTCTGGAAGCATTGTTACAGAAGTGTTTTCTCAATGTTCTAGAACTGAGGGGCCAGAAGATTATGGGAATATTTTTATAGTGCAAAAATAGGCAAATATCAATAAAAGTTAATAAATATTCTTTCTGCTTCTTACATGTCCAAGGATTGTTCATAGCACTATCACTATTGTAACTCCTTGAACAAAGTTCGACTCAGATTAACTCTAGATCTGATTCAATAAAAAATTACCAGCCTTCTGTGACAGTTAGGACCATACTTCTTATATATTTTGCTGATTAGAAGCCAGTGTATTCTTCAGTTCTTAAGATAAGCTTCAGAAACAGATACTGGATCCATATTATTCTGCAGTTTTCCCATAGGAATGTTAGGTGAGTTAAGAAAATAGCTACTGAATGTCTTTACAATGAAGTACTAATATTCAAAAGCCTGTGGAGTGATTGGTACAGAGCATGCTGCTTCTGAAAACTCACATCTCTTCATGATATTTTGCTGAATGTTGAAAGATGGTGTGCTCTGGGAATAACACTGTAGTTTTGGAACAAGTTACATACACGACCATCCCTCTAAACTTTACCTTAAGGCATTTTAGTAACATTCAGAAATTTTCTTACTACTAAGATTTCTGTTGAATAAGTGCCTGATATCAGTATAAACTATTTCTGCTGAACCAGTATCGGGTGTTGTGACAGAGTTAGAAAATGGTACAGAAGGATACCACCATGTCCAGAAAATCTTTGACATTAAGACAATTTTGCATCACTGCCACTGATGTTAACAGTGACATCAGCAGAGAGAGACAGCCTTAAATGAAAATAAAGGAGAGGAATTTTGAGGTTGGTCTCTTTTAGAACACAGTGTTCCTGGGACATCTGAGTAACTTCTAGAAATATCAATAGGGTCCTGCTGGACCTACCTTTTTGGAAAAGTGCTTACACATATATTTGATTCTGAACACAATGTTACTGCTGGCTTCCCTTGTATCTGCCTTTCTGAAGTTAAGCATGTGTATCTGTGTTTTAAAGAAGTGAGGCTTAAAGAAAACTCCTGTGCAAGTCATTGAGATGGGTAGGTGCTGTCTTGAAAATATTTTTGCTTCGCAGTTGATAACTGGACATAAATTAACCATAGCAGTCCAAGGAGTAAAGGTTTCACATTGTTACACATATATTTACTTGGCTATCAAGGTCAGATAAATCGCATATTAAAAAATATTTATGAATTACTTTAAAAATGCATTAATATATGAAAAATTATATCCCTTATAAATGTGAAAATAAAGTGGTAGTGTTTGGGTTTTTTTAATAGTACTTTAGTTTGAGGCCTATGCACCACTCTATGACAAAGAAAAGAAATTAGCTATCAACACAGTCTCTTATAGAATCTGATTAAAGCCTATTAAAGTTAATGGGACGCCTTCTGTCGACTTGCGAGTTCAGAGGCTACCTGCTGTTCTGGGACTTCTTTCACGTTTGACTGTGAGAGTTTATTTAACTGAAAGAAAAGAGAAGCTTGAGAGTAACTGGAGGCAAATTCAGACATATAGAAATATGCAGTGTATTGTTTTCAGTGTAATTGAATGCAAGCTAGACTTCATAAAGTTTCTGGACTGTTCACGTTATGACATCACAGTTGGGTTGCTTTTCAATTAAAAATTTAATGTACATAACATCTTAAAACTAGTTGGGTGAGATATGAAAATTTATGACTCTTTAGCCTACAGCAAATTTTAATCACTGATATCTGGAACAAATTCTGTTGTAAACAAAACATTGCAGTGATATATTACAAAGGCAGAAAAACTTTTTGCTGTGGCACTGCTCTACTGAAAGTTAAATAGTCTTTTGTTTTTAATAAAATGGGTTTTCTCCCTACTCAAAGGAAATGTGTGAAGAACTTTCTATTGGATCACAGAGTACGGTCAGTGAATGGCTCTCTGGGTTATGAAGTGCTGGAAAAGCATTCTGGGTAAAGGCAAGCAAGACAGGCTTCTCAGTTAACCTCTGGATGTCAGGAGCCAGTGCCCAGGATTTACTGCATCAAATATGTGGTAAACATTGAGGAAGGACAGAACAGAGAAACAGCAGTACGATGTATTGGGTTGATTGTAATTGTCTGACTGTTTGTCTTTAGGAACCAGCAAGGGGATTTAAGGGCAGGCAGAACGGAGGAATTTCACTTTTATAATCTATCTTCTTTCCGTTGTGGCCATACGTGTCAAGAAAACCCATGATATTCAGGGAATTTGTAGGAAAAGAACAGAAATTGAAGCATCTCTTGGTCTCTGGGTTCCAGATAGGCCAAAGATAAAGCTAGGAGAGCTAGAACAACAGCTATTAAAATAAAAAAAGGGAGAGAGAAAGTTCTGAAACTGCCACTGAGAAGTCTGGTTCAACATGCTGCATTGCTTATCCAGTCCAGACCTAATTTATTGTTCATAATGATTATAGAAGTAAATCAGCATCCTATATGTCTATGCATGTGTAATAACTGATTTCCAGATAAAGGCTTCCTCTTTCCTGTATACCTACAGGTGTACAAATACACTTTAGGTGTACGGTGATAGCTGATGTCCCAATTTACAAATGGGATCTCTCTAGTATTTATTTTTAACCACTATTATTAAATGGGGCTTATGGGAGAGATGGGGACAGGCTTTTTAAATAGGGCCTGTAGTGATAGGACAAGGGGTAATGGTTTTAAACTGAAAGAGGGTAAATTCAAACTAGATGTAAGGAACTAGATATAAAGAAGAAGTTTTGTATGATGAGGGTGGTGAAACACTGGAACAGGATGACCAGAGAGGTTGTAGATGCCCCATCCCTGGAAACACTCAAGGTCAGGTTAGACAGGGCTCTGAGTAACCTCCCTTAGCTGAAGATGTCCCTGCTTATTGCATTTAAAAGGGGTTTCAAATAAGAGAGTCTTTTAGAGATACTATGCAATAATTAACTCCAAGACAGATTAATATCATGGCTTATGCTGTCAGTGTGAACAGTGGGAAAGACGACTGTGTAATCCCCAGATATCACCAATAGAAATTTAGATTGTAGATTAGAAATGTGGAATCATAGAATGTCCTGAGTTGGAAGGGACCCGCAAGGATCATCGAGTCCAACTCCTGACCCTGTATAGGACAACCTCAAAATTCACACCATGTGTTTGAGGGCGTTGTCCAAATGCTTCTTGAATATTGTCAGGCTCGACGCCATGACTACCTCCCTGGGGAGCCTGTTCCAGTGCTCCACCACCCTCTGGGTGAAGAACCTTTTCCCAATATCCAACCTGAACCTCCCCTGGCATATCTTCCTGCCATTCCCTCAAGTCCTGTCACTGGTTGCCAGGGAGAAGAGATCAGTGCCTGCCCCTCCTCTTC
>WAAD01043286.1:47332-67123 GCA_013389945.1 Fregata magnificens | reverse complement strand
GCAGAGTAGAGCGGGACAATCGCTTCCCTTGACCGGCTAGCAATGCAGTGCTTGATGCACCCCAGGACACTGTTCGCCCTCTTGGCTGCCAGGGCACACTGTTGGCTCATGTATGATTGTATGTAGAGGAATGTAGATTATCCTGACCTGAGCCAGCCCTCTGCAGAAGGGCTGGCAGAAAGAATGGAGGGAATGGAACATAAGGAGTATCTGTGCAATGAAACCCTGCTATCTGATCTCGCCATGGGAAGGGGCAGTCATGATTTAATGCAGAAAAAGGATGAGGTAACCGGCATCAGTGAAGAGGAGAGGGACCTTTATCACAGCCAAAGCGTTGAGGAGTGCTGGTGGTGTTATGAGGATGATGATCCTGCTGTCATAGTGGAGAATGCTGGATTCCACTGTGAGAGCTGCAGCAAAGCAGAAGAGCCAATCCAAGAGGACCTGTCTGTAGAGTCTGAAAATGAAAATGCAGCACTGAAAAAGCAAAAAGCCAGTGATTCAGATGAAGCAGGCACATGGAGAAAGTGCAACACAAAAGAACTTGAGTATCAGCTGCCCAGAGAGATGGTGGAGTCGTCAACCCTGGAGGCGTTCAAAAAAGGTGTAGACGTGGCACTCCAGGGCCTAGTTTAGGAGTCATGGTGGTGTTAGTTGATGGTTGGACTTGATGATCTTAGAGGTCTTTTCCAACCTTAATGATTCTATGATTCTATGATTCTATTAGGGGCAATAGTGGATGTTATCTAGATGGTGAAGGCAGAGGTCACAAACTGTCATTTGGGTGGATTTTGTTCCCAATGAAGACTTCTCTGTGTTCATCTCCTCGTACCAATTTCATTCCCATAGTAACAATCAATCATATCATCTACCTGAACTGGAAGCCAATGCCCTCTTTCATGCAGTCTTGTCATAGCTTGCTACTGCCTTGCCAACAGCGCTTTGTCCTTGCTTTTTGGAGACCGGTATCTTGGAGCAGATTACTCAGTTCAGATATTTGTGATTCTTTCCTTTCCAATTCTGAACAAACAGTCCTTATTTTTGCCCTTTGTCATTCCAAAGTTAACCAAATGTCTCTTCTGACTTTCTCAAACTTCTGTTTGTGTGCTACCATTTGTGAAAATTAATGAAATCTGTATATATGAGATTATCAGGAAGCTGGAGGAGAAATCTCTTGCCTGAATGTTAACTGATCAGCAGAACAGACCATATTCGCACACATGACTCTTTCTCAACTGTGTCATTGCTGCTGTAAGCCCGAGAAACTGTTGTCACTACAGTCCACAAAATGCATATGCAACCCCAACCCACAGCCCATTTCCCAGCTTATTGCATGCTGCAGGACCAGTAGCCTAGTCTATGTTGTGTTCCAGGAAGAGCATGAGTAAGACTGAAGCCTTATGAGTTGTTCTTTATCTTTGCCATAGCCATGGTGAAACATCTTGGTGAAACTCCCAGATAAGTGCAGGAATCGGACCATACTTTGTGTTAGAGAAGAAGACTAAAAATATCATCGGTGATTAAGGAAAAAAAAAAAAAAAAGGCAGTGAGAAGGTTTGTCCTTAAAACTAGAAACTAGAGCAAGGGTGAACCTCAGACTGAAAAGAAACCCTGCCACCTTCAGGCCCCAGGGACCTCCCTTGGTGGCCTCTGACAGACTCCTCACATGGTGCTGGCACAGTGTCCTGAAGGATGCCAGGTCCTTTCCTCCCCTTTCCATTGAGGCTCCATGCAGAGGAGATGGCACCTCCCCACACTCCAGGGGCAAGGCCAGGGGACAGGGAAGAAGTGCAACACTTGGCAATCAGCAATTCTTTTATGGAGTGCTGGGAGACCTCGCGCAGGCTCGCTGCAGCTCCCTTTCCCGCTGGCAGGATGTCTGGATGCTTCGCCCCCTCTCAGCCACTGTTTGGTGGTGGTGGTGGTGGTGGCTGTGCCACTTGCAGGGAGCCAGGTTGGGGGGGGTCACTGAGGACCCCGGACCCTCCTGGAACACCATTGCCACCATCTTGTCCAGGGGAGCCCAGGCATGGGATGAGGAGGGGGCTGGAGTCCAGACAAACAACGGGAGGTGGAGGGCAGTCCCTGTGCCCAAGGGGCAGCAGAAGGGCACAGGGGAGTGATCCCCAGGAAAGGGGCCCTCAGCCCCCCTGACCCTCTTCCTTCTCCCACATGAGGCCATCTTTCAGGCCACAGGCCACCCAACTCCTAGAACAGCTGTATTTGGCTACATGCATCCCCATCACAGTGGCCTCCTGATGTCGTGAGCGACCTCGCTGCCGTTTGTTCCAGACCCTATAAATGCAGGGACCCTGGCAGCTGGCCCACAATTCGCTGAGCTTCGAGGCCCTTGGATTCCCATGATAACTAGAAGAAAGGGGTCCCACAGCAGTGAGGTGAGTGGCTGCCCACATTTGCGTGGGAAGGCAGAGAGGCGGCTGCAAGAGAGGCGGAGGAAGAGGAGGCAGCGTCAGAGGGGGCACACCATCAGCTGCATGGTAGTGATGGCTATCGCTCATGCGGCTGATGGCATGGAGCCCATGGAGGTGGATCCACTGGAAGACTGAGAAGAACCGATGGAAGTGGATCCCCCTCCAGCGTGGCTCCCCTGGCACCACTACATGGTGCTGGGGCTCCCATCCATGATGCCACAGCAGTGGCGTCGCAGGAGCGCCTGGCCAGTGGCATACCATCGGCCTAGCCTCTGCACCTGGCATTAGCTGGGAGGCCCAGCCTCCGTGCCTGGCCGTCCTGTGGGCTCACCCGTTCCATCTCCCAGCATCAACAATTTTGTTGATTGCCACGGGTGGTGTGAGCCCTTCTTTCCCATCCCCCACCCCTCCTGATGGCACCCCTGCTATCTCCTCTGCTCTGAGCCCCAAGAAAAAGGGGTGAGATGACCTGGCTTGTGCCGGAGCGACAGGAGTTGTCCCTGAGAGGGCCACTGAGGTCCCTGGGGCCTGGAGGTGGGGTTTCCTCAGTCGGAGGACGAGAAGGTTGCCTGATAGGTGGTTGAAGATGAAGCCAGACCCTCCGTGGTGGTTGCACGAAGAATAGCAATAGATCAAGCAAAGAAGTTAGAGAGACAGCTGTTCCTTTGGAGAAGCAGAAGACTGCAGTTCTGCCAGGAAGAAGTGCCAGCCTTCAGCATGAAGGTCCCTTCTAGCTGCTTCATGAGGAGTTCTTTCCAAAGTTGGGCAATAAACAATTTAAAAAACCCCAAAACAATAAACGAAGAAAAGAACAGTAAAAATGCTTTCCTCCTCTCTTGTTTGGTACTTTGGCAACTGTGTCTGGACTCGTCTGTCCCCTCCTGATCTCCCAGGAAAGACACTGATGTGTGGGGGGTGGGCCTAGCCTTCGAGATGGTGAGGAGACAAGGCACACAAGGGCAGGCTGAGGGAACTGCCTGTGGTCATGAGGGTGGTGAGACACTGGAGCAGGTTGCCCAGAGAAGTAGTGGATGCCCCATGCCTGGAGGTGTTCAAGGTGAGGCTGGCTGGGGCTTTGAGCAACCTGGTCTAGTGAAGGATACCTGTCAGCCTCACCTCTGTGCCTGGAAGGATCATGGAACAGATCCTCCTAGAAGCTATGTTAAGGCACATGAAGGACAGGGAGGTGATTTGAGACAGCCAGCATGGCTTCACCAAGGGTAAGTCTGGCCTTACCAACCTAGTGGCCTTCTGTAATGGAGTGACTACATCAGTAGATAAGGGAAGAGCTATGGATGCCATCTATCTGGATGTCTGTAAGGCCTTTGACACAGTCCCCCCCAACATCCTTCTCTCTAAATTGGAGAGGTATGGGTTTGATGGATGGACTGTTGGGTGGATGAGGAATTGGCTGGATGGTCGCATCCAGAGAGTAGTGGTCAATGGCTCAATGTCTGGATGGAGATCAGTGATCAGTGGTGTCCCTCAGGGATCCGTATTGGGACTAGTAATGTTTAATATCTTCATCAACAACATAGACAGTGGGATCAAGTGCACCTTCAGCAGATTTGCAGAGGACTCCAAGCTGAGTGGTGTGGTTGACACACCTGAGGGACGGGATGCCATTCAGAGGGACCTGGACAAGCTTGAGAAGTGGGCCCATGTGAGCCTCGTGAGTTTCAACAAGGCCAAGTGCAAGGTCCTGCACCTGGGTTGGAGCAACCCCCGGCATCAAGACAGGCTGGGGAATGAAGGGATTGAGAGCAGCCCTGCCGAGAAGGACTTGGGGGTGCTGGTGGATGAAAAGCTGGACATGAGCCGGCAATGTGCGCTTACAGCCCAGAAGGCCAACCGTATGCTGGGCTGCATCAAAAGAAGCATGGTCAGCAGGTTGAGGGAGGTGATTCTGCCCCTCTACTCCGCTCTGGTGAGACCCCCACCTGGAGTACTGTGTCTAGCTCTGGAGTCCTCAGCACAGGAAAGACATGGACCTTGGATGTTGTTGGAGCAGGTCCAGAGGAGGGCCACAGAAA
Source organism: Fregata magnificens (assembly GCA_013389945.1). NCBI lineage: Eukaryota > Metazoa > Chordata > Aves > Suliformes > Fregatidae > Fregata > Fregata magnificens. Next base: position 62,658 of record WAAD01043286.1, on the reverse strand, counting down.
TGATCAGAGGGATAGAACACATCTCCTTTGAGGAAAGGCTGAGAGAGTTGGAGTTTTTTAGCCAGGAGAAGGGAAGACTGTGGGGCCACCTTATTGCAGCCTTTCAACACTTAAAGGGGGCTTGTAAGAAAGAGGGGGATGGGATTTTTAGTAGGGCCTGGAGTGATAGGACACGGGGTAATGGTTTTAAACTGAAAGAGCGTAGATTCAGACTAGATGTAAGGAAGAAATTTTGTATGATGAGGGTGGTGAAACACTGGAACAGGTTGCCCAGAGAGGTGGTAGATGCCCCATGCCTGGAAACATTCAAGGTCAGGTTGGACAGGGCTCTGAGCAACCTGCTCTAGTTGACGATGTCCCTGCTCATTGCAGGGGGGTTGGACTAGGTGACCTTTAAAGGTCCCTTCCAACCCAAAGTATTCTATGATTCTCACAGGTAAACCCCACAGCAATACTTCAAAGTGCGTAGCTGCCAGAGAAGCTGGTTGGCTGTGCCTGTGATGTAAATGCTTAGCTAGAAGTTAAGTATTTTAAGAATTGAACCTTAACTACTGTGAACCTTTAGGTCTTCCACATGGTAGACATTCTACTGTAGTCTGAGTGAGGAGAACATATGTCTCCAAAATAGGATAAATTTGTACAGAAATACCTACAGCTGTAACTCAGGTGAGTTTCAGTAAGGTAAGTGCGTTCAAAAGGAAGCAACAGAAAAGCAAGTTCTGGGATAAGTGCTTAAATTAGTTTGTTTAAGTATTTTAAAATACTTAAATAAGTAATTAAAAGTTTTGCTTGCCAGAAGTTATTAATTGCACTAGTCTTTATTATCAGGCGGTCCACATTTGCTTCATGTTTATATTTGTCCTATGTTTACGTGCAACTGAAAAGACCTTAGTATTAAATTTGCAATGTGTAATGCTAATGAGTCTTATGAGAAAAAAATATAAATTTACATCTTGTTGGTTAACATGATTTTGAAGGCAGAAAAAGGTCTCAGGAATTACTGGTAAAAATGGCAGGCAGGGATGTTTGTTAGTAGAACTTCCCTTCATGTGGGTGTTGAAATATTGCTGTATGGGCTGGGGTATTCCAGTAAATCTTAGTGAGTCTGAAAGTCAGAAGCTTACTGTTGTGCGATGTGCTTGCAATGAATCTTGTCATCTATAAATCCAAGTTCTTTCTTTTAAAGGTCAAAACTGCCAGGAAGCATTGGTGTACCTGGTATTAACTTTCATTATTTCCATTGGCATTGAAAGAGGAGATACAAATCCTCAAGTGTTTCCAAAATTAGATACAGTATTACAATCTCTGCAAGGTCCTTGAGTCTCTCCTATGAGTCATTTCTTTTCGTGTGTGTTTCTGTTCACATTAGTACAAATAGAGCCTGTACTTGTATCCCCATTCCTGATGAGATTTAGAAATTGAATTAGAGCAGAAAGGGTGTATTTCAGTCTGGGCACCTTCATCATTTTAGCCCTGTTGTTAGGGGAGTGGCGGTTTTGCAGAACTCCCTCCAACAGATCATCAAATAAATGCTTCTCACCCATAGCAGGGCTGAGCTGTTTTAACTTAACTGTAACTTCATCCCAGTGATTAAAATTATGTCCTCCTCACTGAGCAGGAAAAGGCTTAATAACAGGGTGGTTTAAAATATTGTCCAGATACAATGTACAGAAAGAACAGAAATGATAAATAAAATGAATGAGGAATATTTCCTACTCCTCCTTTCTTTTTAGTTAAGCTTCTTTAATCATGTTGGGGAAGCCTTTGCCCAGTGTCATCCTGCACTACTGTTTGGGGAAACAGTTCCACATAAATCTATGGAACTTGTATGACCAGTGTTTTCACTGAGCATGTTGAAGTGAGCACTCTAACCAAAGGCATTTGAACCACAGTTATCACCTGGGTCATGCATTGTCGTCCGAATTTTCTAAAAATGATCAATTTACTGCTCTGAGCGGGACTGATAAGAGCTGGCTGCTACCAGAGTGATGGAGTTTAAAGGTGGAAAACAGGGAGGCTCTATAGTAGCTTTTTTCTTTTCCAGTTTTAATCATCAGTAAATTTCACTCTTATGAATGAAGTTAGATTGCCATTGAAAATCCCAACTTTTTTTCTACTGCAGTAGACTTCAACTTTTAATACTGTTCCTATAATTCTTGAACACCCAAAGGCAAAGTTAACCTCTTCGGGTAAATCCTGATGTATTATCTGGTGTGGCACGTGCCACTTGTGAAATCACCACTGTAGTCATTCACGTGTGGACAGCAACTAATAGGTAATAAATGTATCGTTTTAGTTGGATATGTTGATGTTGATAATCATTAAGTCAAACCTTGATGACTATATAAAATGTAAAAGGAGCATCACCAGTGTTATTTTGCAGGTTAATATCACACGGATCAGGAGAAAGTTTTTCATAAAGAAGTAATTTTCTTTGCACACTATCCACAGAATTTTGTGGTATGTTTTGGTTTGATTGTGGGTTTTTTGGTCTACACTAGGCAAAATTGGATGTACATAATGGTCTTCATAATGTTGCTGGTCTAAGAAGGCATAAGCACTCTGTTATTGATCCATGGAAACGTATTGCTGTTCCATATTTTTAGTTAATACTTAGATGATGATGGTGTGTGGTGGGCTGCCAGGTATTTTAGGGCTAGTAGTAAACATCAGGGAATTATTACTGTAGAAGATGTGAATAGCAGCTTATAAGTGTAACTTATAAGTTGTCCTGTAACACCTATGACCATATGATTCTGAAAGATGTATAAAATAGTCTTGTGAGGCTCATGGGGGAGGAAGCTGATCAGCATTTGAACTATTTATATAACCATTAGAACTAGAATTGTTTTCTCTGGGTCGTCTTAAATGTAGAAGCAACAGCTCTGATGTTTCTAGGAAGTGTAACTCTACCTTGTATGCGTAGAACAACTATGTAGTAAATGAAAAGTAAGCCCAAAAGGTTTCACACTTAAATGAATATGGACATGGTATTATAACCACACCATGTGCTGTGGATGTCCAGGATCTCTGAGGCATATGTTCTCCACTGAGTATACTTACTGTGTAGTACCCTCCAATCAACAGTACAGCTTCAGCTTGTCCAGAAACCTAGCAAAATAGCGGAATTCCTCTCACTCTGGATAAGACCGGGGAAAAAAGCATATGTCTACTTTTCCCAACAATATCCCTTCTGCAGCTGTTAGAAAAAACCCAAAAATAACAAACCCCAACCCTGTCTTTTTACAGTAGTTTCATATAACTTAATATTAATAATTCTTATGTTTCCCTATAGGTATTAACACCTGTTAATGGGCCAAACAGTTGAACATAAAGCTGAGCTCAAGTTGCTGAACTTTGCCTGCCCTAAATCTGACTTCACTGATTATCATTGAGCTGAATGTTTTCTGCATCTGAAAATGTTAAATTAGTTCTGAGCTTGCCCAAGAAATGCTCACTGGGAGGGTCACAGATATTTCAGTCTGACTTTCTTGTCTTCTTCCCAATTATATTTAGGGAAATGTTTCTAAAAGTGGTTGCCTGTGAGATGGAAAAAATCATGTATGTTTGCAAAGGTGGAGCTTTACACACAGTACTAGATTGAATCTCAAGAGTTTAGTTTCTGATTCGAGTGAAGTATTGTGTGGTTTCATTCTGAACATAGGTCTGTATGCAAAGAACTTTTCTCAAAGTTGTTTCTCTCTCTGTTTATGCATCCCAGGTCTTCTTTCAGAGATCTTGAAATATTATATTCTCTGTAGGGTATTAAACTAATGTAAAAGCTTTGGGTCACCTATGTATGAAGAATGAAATCTTGGCTTTCAAGAAAATCACAAGGAAGTTGTTTCAATAGTCAACTAACCTTGCATTTTATCTGCAATCCAAGTATGCTTAGCTTTGTCTCTGAGCATACGTCTTGGTACTTGGCATACCTCTTTGAGCTAGATTCTTGGGCTTGGCCTATGAACCCTGGGTATGTATTTGTATATTAAGATCAACTAACCTCTAAAATTTGCATTGGCTGAAATGAACAGACTGAACAGCTTTAGCTGGTTGTTTTCCAGGCCTTGAAGAACTCCAAATTGTCACTATGTAGAGGTTCATTGATGGAGCACTCTGTCACAGATCTCCCAGCATGTAAAGGTAATACATTCAAAAAATGTGTTCTAATACATTATCTTAAAAATCAAAAACCTTGACCATGTAAAACTTATAGTTCCAGCATTTGGGGGTGGGGGGCTGTTGTCTTATTTTTTTAAATCTGGATTACCTTTCTCTTCCCTGCAGTTTAGAGTATAAATCAACCCCTGGTATTGGTAATAATCCTACAGTGGAAGGGGATTTTTTTAAGACACCTGTAATCTTAAATAGCTAAACAAAGTGGAAAAAAGTTGTAATGAAAAAAATTACCCTTTAGCTGAGACCTTTTTATACTGAGCTTTAGCCTGGAACACATTTTTATAGCTGAGTTATAAACCTGTAAAACAATGTTTCTTGTTTTCAGTGTAAAGCAGAGCCAATGATCTGCAATAGCTGAAAGCATCCTTTATGGTCTAAAACATCCTAGAATTGGTTTGAAATACTTAATGCATATTGTAAGCACATAAATTCTAGAGCTATGTGAAGTTTCGCTGGCTGTTTGATTCTCTGGGGGACATGTTTTGGGTGACTGATGACTATTTGTTAAAGTCAGCAGAAATTAATTCAGCTCATAAGAAACGCATTTCCGGTGAGAGACTCTGGAATAATCTTTAAGAAGCATTATTCTTTAAAACAAAAAAGGAGTCTCTTATTTAAAATATATGCTAGTCACAAGTCACCATCTTAATATCACATCACAGAAATTTTGGACATGGAGAGGACCTTGTCTGTCATGCAGCTCATATTCTTCCTTGTTCAGCTGTTTTCTATATTTATTAGTGCTTTGCTAATATAACTATTTTTTATTTAAAAGCTTGTGATATTTTAATCACTGTTAATTAAAAGGTAACTTCAAATAAATAGGATGTGTAAAACAAGGGCTCATTCAACTTTAGCTTAGACAGTATTCTTCACTCTGGCTGAACTTCCACCAAAATCAGTTCAGCTTAGCAGCGCTCAGCTTAAAATCGGGTTAGCTTGAGTAGCGAGTGCAAAACCATGTCCTGCCCTGGGAAAGCTACTTTACTAATCTATACTAATGACATTGACTGGCAAAGATTATGAAGCCAAAATTCCATTTACGTTTTAGCTGGACAAAAGAAGGAACAGGGAACCTTTCTTCCTACTTGCCTTCTCAAGACAGGAAGGAACATTGAGGACATCTCTTTCCACTGAATTTCTTAGCCTTTGTTCAGATTTGTGACCCAACCTAATGAAGATGGGAGGAGATAGGCCAGCCCCATACCAAAATCCATCTGGGCAATTGCCAGGGTGCCCAGGCTGTGTGTTGCCAGCCAGTCCCATGGCCACCCTGGTCCCGCTGAGCGAGAGGAGCAGTCCCTGTCAGAGCATGGCCTGGAGCAGGGGCGGTTCAAGCCTATGCTTAACCCCCATGCTATAGCCCCTCACTGGGACTTACTTATTCAAGCAAGGGATAAACAGGCCTTAAATTCTATATTTTGGCTTAATGTTGTCCTTCTTATGAATGATTACTCAGAGACAGTCACGTGAAGCAGGAGAACGAGGAGTGTGGGCAGCATTGGTACAGTTTTTTTCCTTAGAAAATGCTATCCCAAGTAAGATGATTTCAGTATATCTGTAACTGACAGGGATTCAGGCTAAGATGGTGACAAGGAAGGGAATGATATTGTCAGTTACTTTTAATAAAACTTTTCTTCAGTGATAGATTAGAGATATGAAACTATAAATGAGACTGTCGACTGACGAGGCTTTGCCTGCAAATGCAATATTATGAAGGTAAGCTTTCAGTGACATTCTCTACCTCAGGCTACCAGCAGATTAAGAAAGTAATTTCTATTGCTATTGACACTGATGCAGTATTGTTTCTTTCTCATATCTTTTACATGCCTTGTCAGTAAAAAATATGATAATTCCCTTCACAGTCACCAGAGGTGGTTCTACAAGGCATCAGAGGATGGTGAGTCACTTTCCTTGCTCGCAGTGGAGTGGGCACTTGTGGCTAGTCAAGCCTATGACCAGGATATCGCTGATGTTCTGCACTGATGACATGAAGGGCTGTTACAGGCTTCTGCCTGGGATGCACATAGCTAAAATGATAGAGGACAGCAGGCAAAAAACCAATCTTCCCATCTATATTCTTTACATTCAATATATTAGTTAAATGGCCACAAGCTTGTGAATTTTGTTTTAAAAACATTCTTTTTTCCAATTTGTCATATATGAAGAGAAGCTTAAGTGGGGAAGATTTTTAAGCATTTTTAAGAAGTTTTAGCAAGCAGTAGGGGAAAAATGGGATCTTGACATAATCAATGCCAAGGAATATTCTCTAAAAATGAAATAGAAAGGACTTGTATGCAAAATCCTCAGCTCTAGTGATATAAAAGGGAACTTAGAGAGAGGAAACAGCTTAATAAATATCCTTGCCCATGGTTGTTTTTCAGAGTGATGTAATGGCTCACAACAGCCCTACTTCTAGCCCTGACATGGGGAACATATGGCAGTATAAGAAAAATAATAGCCCAAGGGTGAGATGGGGATGTAGCTCAAGTATACTGTGCTACAGCTGTTTCCCAGAGCCTGGAAAGGGATTCTGAGAAACAAAGTATAAGCTAGCGCTAACTAAGCCTGTACCAGGGTCTAGGAGGAAAGACAGCCTCACCCACAGCCTGAGGAACACAAAGGGGGTTTCAGAATCGCTTTTCTCCTGTTCACTTTCTGTCCTGAGCACCTCATTTGGAATAGAAACAATTTCTTATCCAACTCTAACTGCAAAACAAATTGCTTGAAGGCTATCAAGTGTATGTGGAGGACCTGAAAGCTTTAATTAACAGATGAAAACTAACTTTGCACATTTCTATGGGAAATGCAATGGCAGAAAGAGTTTTCAAGATGGATAATATGTATGGATAATACCTTATTTTTGTATGGTTTAAGATTTCTAGTTTTCTCCATGTTCCAGTATGCTGCAGTCACTGCACTCTTCAGACAAAACTTGGGAGAATGAATCTGTCATAACGTGACGTGACAGGCCCGTGACATGACAGGCCCATGACATCTCTGTTTGAACATTATTCTCCAGAAATGAGAAAGAGTGAATTAAAGAAGCCTTGTTCATGTGGTATACCAATCACTCCCTGACAGCCTCCCTTTTAGTTCATAAAGAGACTATTAGGGATGGTGATGAACCATGCTAGTCCATTTACTAGCATAACAGGAATTATTAACTCTAATAAATGTATTATTATGTAGCCATTAGGTATCAGTTATAAAACTGCTTAATGTCTGCATGATTACTTGTAAATGGATTTGGAAAGGAGCTAAATTGGTTATTTATTGACCATACTGAACAGCATTATTTATTGACTTGGCTCAGTAAGTTTGATTTTTCAAGCCGAAATGAGATTCTAAGTTTGTAATAATCTAGCCAGTGTGTAAGTTGATTCAGGAAAATGACATTTTTTTGAAAAACTGCTAAACTTATGGTAAATAGGATTCTAGAATGAACTGAGTTTCTCTTTCCTTTCAAGTTCATTAACTAATTACTTTTAAATGTGCTCCTGAGACAAAAATCTGAGAAACTAGAGAATTTAACACTAGCTACATTGAGATACTGCTTCCAAGTAGCACGTCGTCTTATGAGTCAGTAGTAGAGAAGGCTATCAGGCGGATGCAGACTGTATCACTGTAAAGATAGGGCACGCATCACTTTTGTCTGGGCTCTCTGCTTGGTAGATCATTTGCTGTATCAATACTTTAAAATTTGCTGCTACAATACTTTAAAAGGCTGAAGCAAGTAAACAAGTTTAATTTCATGAGATGTAGTCTTCTCACTGAAGTTGATCCTATTTATCTCAACTATATAAAAACTGATTTTAGTCTGATTATTTTCTAGAAAAGAAAGGCTGAGGGTACAGCTGACTGATTTAATTCTAACAGAGAAAGGCAAGGCAAGAAAAATACTGAGGTGAAGTCATCAAGTGCCAGAGTTCAGTGTTTGCTTCTTCAGTAATATTTAGTGCATGTTAAACATTTAGTGCATATAATCCAATAGACAGACATTGCACATGCATATGCTCCTAAACTATCAGAAGAGGAAAGAAGCATTTTAGCACTCTTGAAATATGTTGAATTGCTTTTAAATACAGAAGACTGCTGACTTTCATGGACATAATAGGGACTTTGGAAGCTCTTGCATTCTGGGGATTTTGGGGTTTTGTTCAGTAGTAAAACCAAGTTGTTCTCGTGAAGCAGATCAGTATTATTTGACTTCTATTTCTGGTGAGTACAGAGCTCAGACTTCTAATTAAATATCGTGTAAAAAATTTCTACAAATTGTGGTAGGAAGGGATAAAGAGTTGACATCATAATGAAAAGACCACACTTGATAAAGTTGAGCATGTTAAAGACCTTCAAGAGGTCAGAGGGTAAGCGAAAGCTAATGAAGGTCGATCTTTAAAAGGCATTGCAGAATTTAAACAAGGTGTTGGATGTGATTTGCTGGCAGGGTGAAGCCACTTTTCCCTCACTACTCTTGCCTGCTCTTTTCTGTTTCCTTGCTCTTGCCTTGCAGCAGGAGATAGGGCAAGGGCCATACTGTGGTGTGTTCTTGACTATTACAACAGATACAGTAAGCACAATCTCTGCTTTAAAAACAAAAGCAACCACAAGAACAAAAGACCAATATTATGAGGCCAATCCCCTGTGATTGGTGTCTTTTTATTTCCCCTAGGCTGCAGACAAGGCTGCAGAAGATGTATCTGACTTGTTTCTAAAGCCACAGATATTGCTGAATCTCGATGAGTATTTGGCCTTTTCCTTGCTGCATTTGCCAGTATTTAGTGAAAGATGTAATAGAGGTCTCGTGTTCCAGTTGTGCAAAACTTAGAAATGGTTGGAAATTTTTCAACTAAATGCTTTTTCTTTTCAATTAAAGACTAAACTTTTTACATGACAGAATTAGTTTCAACCACAAAAAAGAAATTTATATTTTTAACAATGTTTGTGTTGAAATCCACCCCCTCCCCCTTCTTGAATGAAAACCTACTATTATTTGCAATAAAAACCCCCATATTTCTTTCAATGTTGAAGCAAACCTAGAACAAAAAAATGCATCAGAACCAAGCTGAATATTTTCAGGTAATTGAAACAGAATACTGATCTAAAGTTAAACTCTCCCCACCCCAACTTTTATCTCCAAAATGACTTGAGTTGTCCAATTTTAATAACTTTTAAAAACAGAATCTCAAATACTTATGTCATGGCTGAAGTTTTGAGGTTTTACTTAGAAACTGATTTGTGCATTCCGCAAATATAATTAATCACAAGTGAGAACTGAATTTTTCCCCTGAAAACCTTTACTATCTTACAGATGTTTACTCTCAAGCCTGTGTGCAGCTGGCGATTGTCTGCTGCAGGCTGCTAGATAACATCTATCCTTTTCCAATGCAGCTTGCTTTCTCTATTTCACAGTATAGAAGAGTTAACTAGCAAACGTCCTGTTAAATCTTCAAGGATGGGAAGAAGGAAGGAGAAACTCTAGACGGAAATGGCATGATATGTCAGAAAGGGAGTCTTGCAAATTAAAAAAAGGCAGGTGGTATGACAGTGATATATTTAGATAGAGGGAGAAAAGTACTTAAGGAATCTTTTGGAAATTATAGAGGAATTATAACATGAACAGCACTTTATATCTCATGCAAACAATTATAGACATTGGTAGCTTTCTGAATTCTGTAAATACAGAAGCACCAAGTGCTTGCAAAGAATTTTGGTTTTGCTATATGGCTGGAGGATCCTTTCTTGTTTTAGTGCATTGTAGGATTGTTTTTAGCTCCCTTGTACTGGCTTCTTTCTGTTTTAAATTGAGCAAAATAAAATAAAAACCACGCGGGTGCTCCCTACAGGTGAAAGCAAGGGCACCCAACATTAATGTTATAAGGCTCTGTCACCAGAATTCAAGGACTGTGTCATGTAGCTGGAAATCATAGTGGTCAGATTTTCCACGGGCTGCTGAGAGGATAATGCTGTATTTCACAAGTACTTATATTTTCAATTCTGCATCAGATCTTGTTGCCTATTATTTGCTTGTAGTTCACTGTCAAGGCTTGAGGAACATTTTTCTCGATTTACAGCTCTATTAAACTAATAAATCAATCCCTTGTGTGAGGGGAGGCAGTTTGCTGGCATTTGCTTTGCCAACACACTGCCACCCACAACAGTATTCACAGGTCCTCAAGGATATGGTAAGAGGGATGAAGCTTTCCCTGTAACTTAGTTTTTAAAACATAAAACCTGTTTCTGGTGCTCTGAGCAAGTTTAATGAGAATACTTTTGAAGAGCTTTGTTTTTACATTGCTGTTTAACAAAATAGCTGCACTACACTTTAAGAGATAAAAGACTTTTTTTAAGAAAGTCCATGTTAGGCTTTTTAAATTCTAATTCCCAAAAGGGGAGAAATCAAACCAAATATTCTTGGGAGTTACACAGATTATTTTTGCCACCGTTTAAGTTGTCCTACCGCTGTACTCTGGGATTTGCTTGTCTTTCCTTGAGTGTATGCATACTTCTGGAACAAAAGTGTCAAGGCAATTCTTTTTAGAAGTGTCTGGAGACTTTTGCCTGTGGTGCTTAAGTTGCTCTACTGTATGACCATTGGTTTAAGTAGTGGTAGACCTTTTTCTTCTTTAACCACACAGTAGTGAGGTTACCTGAATCAAGTCGGTAGAGTTCACAGTACTGTGCAGGACGCTTCCAAGCTCTAGTTAGGAGTTGCAGAACAACAGTGCCAGGGTCTGAAGTAGAGCAGAGGGATGTCTGTGGGAAAGCAAAGTTCTTGTTGCAGCTTGTTTTCTAACAGTGGACAGTACAGGTACAGCAAAGGAAAGGTCCCTTCTTGTTAACTTAAACTGAACAAACACAGCCAGATTCCTTCTGTTAACACAAGTAATTTTGCATAGTTAAGTAGAAAGAATCATATATACTGTGCTATCTGTTTTAAACCTAGTAGTCTTTTCCTTAGACAATATAGATAACTTTGGATTGAAATTTTATTATTCTGATCTACTAGTTTTGTCAAAGTCAGCTTACTACTATTACATATTGCCTCTTAGTTAGAGTGATGAATTTATACAGGCTTTATGAAGTTATTCCTCTTTTGCATGGGTGTAATTGATGTGAGACCTGGCTGAGTGTCTTGGAAAGAGAGAATGCAAAAACATAAAATGAAGAAGCATGCACTCTGTCAGCAGGGTTTCTCATATAAACAGGTTTACGTTAATGTTATGTTTCATCATTTATCATAATATCAGGATAAATCCTTTCATGCCTACATAGGATTTAAATAAAATTACTAAGAACTTTTGTATAACTTCTGCAGCAACACTGAAGGGAGCAAATGAATGTAATATGCATAATTATTTTCCTGTGATTGCAGTGAGAGACTTAGTTGTTGGTCCTTTATTTGCATTTGACACATAATTCACTTCTCTAATATTTTCCCATGTCATTGCCTCCAGTGTCCTGCATTAGACAAATCTGCATCTTCAGGTAAGTGCTATTTTTAGCAGTGCAATTAGGATATTGCAGAGAGCAAGCAGGAATGTCTTTCTTGGTCTCCTGGTAGATTGGGTTGTGCCAGTATTGTAGGTGATAAAGCACACAAGACTGCTTGGAGCAGTGAGCTTAGCGACTGCAGTTTTGTTATCTAGGCAGCCATTCAAAACATCGGGATGGCATCTGTTTGTTCTTTGTATTATGATACTTTCAGAATCTACTTGATTCGGACAAAAATCTAGGTTGTTCAAAATGCATTCTGTAGATATGCTGATGAATGATGCAAGATGGAAGAGAAGAAAAACATCTCAAAAAGGAAAATTCAAGTCTGGGTAAAATAAAGTGATGTTTTGTACTGCCATACTTGTTAACAAGCCTTGCGTGACTTTCATATCCAATTCAGTCTTGTAGTCCTTATGTAGAGAAAAACTTTCAGGGATAGCAATAAGATTCTCTGCACTTTTGAAAATCAGGAGCATAAATAATAGTTTGTCTAACTTTCGGTAGCCAGCTATGAACAATTTGTACTCTGTGATAATATTGCAAAGTATTTTGAATTCTGTCTCATTTCACTACCTCAAAATGCATCTTTAGAGAGAGAGTTGGTTTCAAACCCTCTTCTGTTCTGCCTGTTCACTGGACTGCTCTGTTACTGTCTGTCCTAAACTGACTCTCTGTACACTGTGCAGTGAATTATATAATCATTTCTTTTCTCTGAAGATCAAACATAAGAAACCCTATTCTACTGATTTTTAAACATCTGCCAGGTTCTGGTGTGCCTTTGCAACCATGTCACCAGTGAAATTGTCAGAAGACCATGGTGTGTGAAGACCCGTATGAACTGCATCTTTTGCCATCTATTCTGCTACTAAAACAAAATCTTTTCCTTTCCTGACATTACTGGAGATACCATTTCCACAGGTGGGAACTCATAAACTGAGGTTGTTGTTGGACATTATGTTACTTGCTCTGATAAAATATTTAGGTAGTCGTGATCCATCTCTTTAATGTAACTTCTCTGGGCTGTTCCTGAAAGGAGAATTTAGCCCTGACCACTTCATTCTGTTGCTTTCTTTGTGCTGCCATGAGTTTACATGCTATATGTAGCAGCTGTGCAGAGTAATCAACAATCTGAAAAATAAGTTGAGAAATTGGGATGTTTAATTGGCTTGAGCTCACCTCCCAGCCACATGAATACTGGAGCTTACACAGAGAAGGTGATGGGACCGAGTGGCTGTGCTCAAGGCAAAGGGTAGGTGATGGGATCTTGCTTCTGGAAATTGTGTCATTGTGGCAGGAAAAATATGGTATTCTGCTGAGTGAAGAAAGGTATTGGGAAGAAATATCTGAAAATGCCCAGTGTACCGAATATCAATGTTTCTTTATGTCACTAACAGTTTCAGGACAGACAGCATGCAAACCATGCTTGGATTTTGAGGGATATGCAAGAACTCTAAATGTGAATAGAAAGACTTAATTTTGAGAGAGCAAGAGTTGCTTATTGAAGATAAAATGGATATCGCAGAAGGACTGAACACTTCACCAAAACTTTCAGCTCATTAAACTCTAAGATGTTAGTTTCATTCTTTGAATCAATGTGTACATACCAAGAAAATCCTTCCTTTGTGATGTATGGGTATGATGCTGAAGTCAACACACACATGCTGTCTGAAGGCCGTACAGAGGTGAGAGATGACAGACTCACGAAGCTACTTTTTTTTATTAAATATGCGGTGCTTGAAGGGAAGGGGCACAGATTAGGATTATTTTAATTTTATGGATCAGTAATTACATTTCCCTGTTGCACAACAAGTGCTTCAAAACTGATCAGTCTTCCTGCACTGTAGGCTTCAGATTCACCATTGCTTAAAGCACCCAGCGCTGCTGGAAGTTACCATCCTGGAAAATGTCACTTTTCAAATACATTGTCAAATTGCAGGTCACACATGAATCAAAGCACTCCTAATCCCTTAAACAGCCAAGGTGCTTTCTTGCAAAACTTTTTGAAATTTTCCTTGGCCCATGAATGCAAACTGTGGCATTAAGACACAGACTTGCTTTCAAAGTTATAAATATCTTAGTTCTTACTGTTGTCATGGAATCTGTGGCATGTTCCTGCGAAGAGTAATGTGCTTGTCACACCAGACAATACAATCAATGTTTTGTTTACCCTTTCCCCATTCTGATTCTTAGTTTATAGCAATGCCTCATCCAGGTGTGATGGAGGCTTTATGATATTTCTCTGACATGAAGATGAGACCATTAACTCTCACCTGTCTTTCAGAATGCTTTCTGCAGCTCTTGGCTTCCCGTCCCTGTTTTCACTGATCTGATCTGACTGCTATGGAAATCCTTTTTATGTTGCCACAGGTACTCCAAACCACAAATTGTACAGATGTGAAACATGAATTTATTCATTCCTAGTGTTCATCTAGCCCATGACAGTTACCATACGACTGAGCAGCTCTGGGAAGTCATTGGACACTTTCAAATAGTATACTTTCTGTTGAATAAGATGATTTTTACTACATGACTTTCACATTGTAAATCAGATATGCCACTGTATACGGTTTGATGAATAACTCCGCAACTGAAACTAAAGAGACAAACTGAAGAGGGGCAAAATAACTTGCCTATTCTAGTCATAGGAGTGGTAATTCTTTCAAGAGATGCAGAGATAGGATTTTGTTTTAAAGTTGAATTGCTGTTGGCTACAAGTCATTACTGTTTGTGGTATGCCTTTGTATAGGTGCTATACCTTTAACAGCCCTACCTCTGCTGAAAGAGCCTGTGATTTCAGAAGCTAGGGTCCAAATGAGAACACAGATGTGCAGGAGGTTAAAATGTATCTGCTCTGCTCTTCAGGAACCATTTCTGGGATGCTCTTTTTTTTTTTTTAAATATTAACAAACTAAACTGAACTACTTCTACACATGTGCTGGAGTGTGGTTGTCACCCTGTAAGGTGAAGCTGAAGGACCAGTGAATATGTTTTTTGCCTGTTATTTATCTGAACTTTGCAAACAGGTGCTTTTTTTTAAACACCCTATTATTCCCCAGCTTCTGGATGCTGCCCCACATCCTTTTGTCCCTCTCTGAATCATTATCTGTAACAGTTCAGCATGAATGTGGCTTTATGGGACTCACTACAATCCCTTTTCCCTGTTGGAATTTCTCCTGGGCATGATGGAGATAAATTGATAGAGTTGTACAGGAAAAGCTTGCACTGCAGTGTTGATACTGTTATTGTCTGGATAAATAGGATACTTGAGCTCCCTGCTAATAATCTGGCAGCTGCCTGTTGATAACCTTTCATAAAATTCAAACATTTTAGAAATTTTGTGCTCTGGTAGCAGTCTAATCTGTAATAGATGTGGAGTTTTTAAGATTATGATGATCAATGGTTGTTCATGAACAGAAATTAACATAATATTCAGCTAGAAATTACTTAGTTTAGATATTAGGATAAGAAATTTATATATATTAGGAACTGGGGAACATTTCAGAAGAGGAGGAGCAGGAAGGAAGGGTTGAAACCTTGGTTAGAAAGGAGCCAGGCTGCTGGCCCTAAAAACTTAAAGTGCTAAAAAGAGGGAGGAGGCTGACAGATATAGAGGAGCACAGGTGTCAGATGGCTGTGATCCCCCAAAATGG
>WAAD01043286.1:7982-44947 GCA_013389945.1 Fregata magnificens | reverse complement strand
AGATCTGTGCCTGTCATTATTGCGTGCATACAGGAGGCATGAATGATGGGCAAAAGGGACGGTGAACATAAAGCAGAGATTGAAGGTGGCTTCAAATGTATGGACAATAAGGACTCTGTGTTCTTGGATCTTGGGTTTTGCCTGCTTTGGACTTATAAATAACCTTTGCAGCTCCTTAAGAGAGAATATTTTTACATTTGTAACTGCAGAGGCTGCTGCAGTAACTAAATACACAATGAGGTCAAAAGGTCTAAACAGAGCTCAGGATCTTAGTGAGGTTGATAAATTTAAAGGAAGCATATTTGTAAAGTGTTTGGACAAACAAACCAAATAGTATGCTGCAGTTATTTTGGAATCGTCAAAGCTAGCATCTCTGGTATTCTAAAATGTGCTCTTCAAACAGCACATTTATTACTCAGGGGAGGGTTAAACAGCAAATTCATTTGCAACTAATGCCACAGACCCATCAAGGAAGCATATATGTTTTTCAATTGTCTGAATTATCATTCTTATCTAAACGGATCTATTGATCATTAATGATCTAGAAACCCTTAGGGCATGACAGGCAAGTGAGAAAAATCCAATAAGCTCTCCACCATTGCAGAATACCAAGAAGTAAAAATGCTACTATTGTGTCCTTATAGCGTGCCTGTGAAACACTGCATGAATTAGTAAACAGGAGCTTCTGGATGCTATAGGCTGACCTTCAGTTCTCTTAGCATATACAGAGATCTACTGAGTACAGCCTTTCATTCAAATAGTACCTATTTTCAGACAATATATTATAAATTAAAATTATATTTATGATAATGGTAGAGTGTGTAACACATACAAACATACTAATTGTTATTCAGGGCCTTACAAATATCTTTAACATGAACACCGCATTCCCAATGCTACTTTTTTTTTATTTAAAGGAAACTCAAGCATTTGTAACAACTGGGTATGTTCACTTACGTGAAATGAAGACATTGCCAATAAAGATGTGACTGAATGTCATAGTTACCTTCCATGTCTTACTGAGTTAAAAATCCTGGGCTGTGACCCCTACTATGCAATAGTGAATGGAATGAGAAAACCCCGATTTGATTGTTCCATCAGATGTCACCAAGGATCATAATTTACTATTGGCTTTCATTCAAGCTTGTTTAGCTGTTTCTTAAGAAGCAAAAAGTTCCTGTTTTAAGGAACTGCATTAGTAAGAGGACCTCTTAGATTTGCCAGCAAAAGAAGTCTGGTATTATACCATAGGTTGTAATATCAAGAGGGATTGCTGGTCAAGGGTGTCTGGGGCCAGTCACTCAAGGTCTGATTCAAAGTGTCTTATCCACTGTCCAGTGTCTATCCAGTAATTTTTAATGTGTTTTAGACCAATAAAACAGACTCTCTAGTTCTAGAGCTCTGCTGAAAAATCTTACCCCTTCCACCAAAAATGCCATCTGGATTAAACCATTCCTTTAATTAAAGCATACTGATTTTGATCTCTTCCTTAAATAATGCTTTTTTCTAAAATATTTTGCTTTGTAGGCATCAGCAGTATCAAAGTTGGTGCCTGGTCGTAGAGTTTTAAGGGACAAAACTTTTTGTAGACTTCATCCTCCCTATAATAACCAGGCTTGAGGCCAAGAGCCAGTCAGCCCTCTCTGTATCAGTGCAGCGCAGTGAAGACATTTCTCAGCCATGTTTGGCACTGCAAGCAGGACAGCATGTCAGCTCTGATTAGCTGTACTGGGAGTCAAGTGTCTTCGTATGGGCATGGTGCTGCTCTAACTTGCCTTTGGTACCCAAGTTAGTTTATCCTCTGATGTGGACAGCATGGGCTGTGTTTGTGGTGGAGTTACTGGAATAGTAGAGTTAACTCTGTGTTATGCTCTACTGCATGGTACAGATGTGCCCTCTCTCTGCTATGAAATAATTTGTATGTAAGGAGAGGGAGGAAGATTCATACCCACTAAAGTCCAGTATTCCTCCTTTAAGGCAGTAATGTAATAGTGTGTTCTGAGTACAGTACTGGCTTTTGCCCAGTGAACAAATAAGAACAAAATCAAATAGTGGATAGCAGC
This sequence comes from Fregata magnificens, assembly GCA_013389945.1. Classification (NCBI taxonomy): domain Eukaryota; kingdom Metazoa; phylum Chordata; class Aves; order Suliformes; family Fregatidae; genus Fregata; species Fregata magnificens. The sequence goes on along the minus strand of WAAD01043286.1, from coordinate 42,884 downwards.
TCAGTAAGAGAGCAATCAGTCTGTCTTAACTCTGAATAAGGCATGGATCATGTAGAAGAAATAGTAGATGTGCATGTAGTAAAGATGGATATCATCATGAATATGCACAGTCTTCATCCTGGTATTTCCTAATTCATTAATTCTTGGCTATACCTTTAATATCCTTGTAAATTATTCTTATATATAATATATGAACACATTTAAGAAATCTTAGCTTAATTATACTGTATTCTTCATAATGGTTTACTATTTTTTTTTCATTTTCGAATGGTGGTCTGCATGTTTTTTCTTGTACTCAGGTGCATATGTGTGCTTATAATATACAGAATAGCAAATGAAATAAAGCTTCCAGGTACTTTTTGCATACAGCTGCATTTGTCTTGGGTTACTTATTATTTTGTCCAACATAAACAGGGCTTTTCAGGATGATATGCCCCAAATAAACTTGCCGGATATCTTTTAGACAACAGGCTAGAAAGAAGACCTAACCCTGTGAATACAAATCAACCGTGTTTCATTAAGCTAACCAACTATTAAATATAGTGTAGAATAAAGCAGTTTAAAGATCTGCCAGGAATGAAACAAAACAAACAGAAAAAAGGAACAGGTGATATGGCACAAGAAGCAAGAAATAAGGCTTGGTGCCAAGGTGGACATGACAGAGTTCTTGACTGGAGAGAGGAAATGGATTCTGCACAGTAACTGGGAACCTTGAAGGAGTGAACAATGATGAGAGAGTGGAGGAGAAAGTGGAGGGAGGATGATCCTGATCTAACAGCATCAGGAAACAATGCAAGAACTCAGTCTCCCTGCTTACTTGCAGTAGCTGTTAAATAAATTTGATGTATCTTGTACTTTTGGTAATTGTCACACAGTAAGTGATGTGATACCTTACTCATTTTAGGGGCTCCAGACAAGCCAGGTCCGTGATTCACCCTGGTTATGAGAACTCCTTTGCACACCTCCAAGAACCAGTCGGTGACTGGACCAAAAATGTTCCCTCTGTTGGGTGTTCTGGCTGGTGAGTATTCCCTTTTTCAGCTGGCCAAGTTGGTGGGTGGTTGTGCTAATTACTTGGCATGCAACACAAGTCTAAAGAGGCCTTTTGTTTGACTTTGGATAATAATAAAACATTCTCTTTGATTAATGCAGATGACTAATTCATTAATCCATATCCACTGTTGTATTTTAATAAAAGTGTGTGATATGTATAGATTTCTGCTTCTTGAAAAAACAAGCATTTTCTTTATTTATTATTTCCTGATAAATTAGTAATGGGTATTTTGCTACCTCTTTGATGTCGCTGGAATCAGATTCTATGTGTGGCTTTGACTCAGACCACTATATTTCAGGTCAGTTCATCTTGTTTTGTCTGATTCTGATGTAACTCAAATGTTTTCCCCTTTAGTCCTCTGGTAAATTATTACTGTCTTAGACCATCATCTTTTTCCTTCCTACATGCAAGCATTAGGATAGACATGCTGCATTTGAAGAAATCTACACCTTTCTGCAAGTATGGCTCACTCTAGCATTACAATGCATTATTAATTCTGTACTTAGCAGATTCAGATAAATCACACACTGGGTATTACAATGAAACTTTGGGATTTAAGGATGTAAGGTGAGGTTGGCACCCCCTTAAGAGGAGTTATGAGGCTTGAGGGAGTTCGCTACTAGACATCTTCAAGAAATTTTCTTGGGGCCAAACACGTGATCCTTTCATTAATGAGCTTTGTGCAATAATGAAGAGTTTGCTAATGAAACCTGCTGTTGGCATGCAGCTGGGAAACATTGTTACTGTGCAAGAGAATTGCAGTATGATAAAGAGGAACTGAATAACCTTGAGGACAGGCAAGAGATAGAAGAAATGCAGCAGCTGAGAGAACAGGTTCAGGCACTTAGAGACTGTTCGTAAGAACTTTCTCCTATGAGACAGTAGCTGCCACCTAACCCAGTCAAGGTCAGGATCCACTAAGTTTCAGTCACTATTCATGTGAAAAACTGGTTATAGCTCAAATATCATGGCACTTTTACCAAATCAAAACTGTTGCAAGTTTTACAAGTTACATATTTTCCTGTCTTTCCTACTTGCACAGCCCTCCTGGAAACACAAGGGAGGTGACAACACCCAATAGACACTGAATAGCACAAGCTTGTTTCACCTGCTTAGGACAAGAAGAAAAGAGAGGCTTAATTCACTTGCCCATCCAATTTGGAGACAGAATCTGAGTCTCTCAGGAGACTATGTTAGCAAATAGGATCAAGAATATTCTGTTGCAAGTCTTCTGTATTCTCCAGTTGAAATACTTTCACTATGTATAAAATAACTTAATACTAGCTGTGACAGGAACTGCACTTGGTCTTACAAACAAATCATCCAGCTACCAAGCTGTGGGGTCATTTTCACTTTCTGGCCCAAAGACTTATCAATGTTTTTGGTTGGTTGGTTTTGACAGGTAACTGTCTTTCTCAGTGTAGAACTGACTGGCAAATCCATTCCTCAGCAGATAGGTTTCTTGAAGAAGGGCTTGAGCATTTGAAACTGCTAGTTTTTTTCCCAGCTGCATTAGGTCGTCTAATAAAAGGTGCCATCTGCCTGCTTCCTGTTTTCTAGGCATGAGAAAGTGCAGTTTCACAACTGGCTTCTGTGCTACTGCTAAAAGCTGGGGCCTAGTTCCCACTTGCCTCCTGTATGCTACTTCTATCATTTATATTGCATTATGGTGAAACTCGCCCCCCCAAAAAATGTTACTGCCAGGTCAATTAACAAATGTTGATATTAGACCCAGAGAAGGGATGGAAATGTCTAGTAGGCAGAGTGGTACTGCCCCTTGGGCCAGCACTAGCCTTGTGGATGTGATGAAACTGTGCCCAAAGGATCCCTGCTCATCATTAATGTGTTGGAAACGCATTGTACTGTGCTGCTTATGTTCCTGTTGAATTTGGACCACAGCCTTTGCACACCGATTTTAATTTAGAAGGAAAAACCAATGAAAATGCATCTGAGATGTCCATTGCAACAGCAACAGCAGTAACTCATAATCTCTGCCAACAATAAGTACCGTATCAATCCACAAGGATGGGACCCTTGGAACAAAATGCTGTGCAAAAGCTGGGTACTTATCTTTTCTGATTCTTTCTTAAATATCTTCTGGCAGTGGTGCTGCAGTGGCATTTCTCATTATTTTTCACAATCGAAAGGCTTTCTTCCCCTCTCATGAGATCTTTTGTGCTGTACAATAGGTGTCAGGTTTACTGTTGTTTCAAGTTCCCTTGTGGATTTTTTCCTTTTCAAACAGTTTCAAAGTAATCCTTCTTTACTGATCTTTCACAATCACTAAAACATTGGAAGAGCATCCAGACTGTGACAGAAAACAATAAAGTTAAAGCAGTTCCCAGCTGAGGGTGATATGGTACCATACGTCCATCACATACATTTTGGCATTAAAGAGAAAATGAAGCAGCTTGTTAAAGTCATGGCATTGTGGCTGGGTGTTGGAAGGACATACAACACTTCCCACCATTAAATGAGCATTTAATATTCGGGGTGCTCAAATGCTTCTTATTTTTTCTAAAAGAAACCTTCATTAGCATGTTTGTTTAAACAGTACAAACTGTCCTGTCCCCACTGCACAACGGTGGCTGCCAGGATTTGGTTGCAGCTGCCAGTCCCTTGCAATATGTGCTCGGACATCATCTGCACAATGTGTCTGCTTTGTGCTGGGAAAATATGATTTTTAAAGCGTCAGATTACTGACTGGTGAAAAGTGGAAACAGGTTCATAAAACCAGTGGTAGTAGGTGCAAAACTGTGCCTCTGTTTTAGTTCTTTAATGGCTTTCCGCAGAGTTTTATTTCTGCTTGCAGGGCATTTTTATTCAAGGGTAGTAAGATTCTGGAAATCAGTGTTTGTAATGGAATTTGTGACCTGACTTTAACGTTAGTCTTGCTGACTGTCTGCTGAAAAAGCTGTACCTTAAGAAATACTGACTATGACAAATCTCTCTACAGTGAAAAACAAAAAAAGCAAACACATGTACAGACAATTATTTATAGAGTCTGGTATGGGACCAGAACAGCAAGAAACTTGAGGAGGAAAGACTTAAAACTCTCCTGTTCCAGACCCTGGAAGTAACAAGCAATATTACCATGTTAATGACACTTAGTCTCTACAGACAAACTCTGTTGTCTCTACAGGACCATTTTGTGGAGTGCTCAAGGCCCTGAGTTCAACAACTGCCCTAGAGAAAAAACAACTATTTTTGCCTTGTGTTCATCTGCAGTTTAGTTAAATTGCATACCTAGTGTTTGCTTAGGGATATCCAGCAAAACGCAGACACCTGTGTGCAGGGGAGCCCAGCTGAGCCTCCGTGGGGAGCAGCTGGCAGCTGGGCTAATGGCTGGGCCCACCTGGCCCCATGCTGCCAAAACTTTCTGGGCTGCCCCTGCACCTGTCGCAAGGCAACGCCTGAGGAAGGGCTCCATTGCTTTTGCTCCAAAAGGAAGTGTGGTGTTGAAAAAGATGGTTGTTGGAGGTCTTGCTGCTTTGCCTGGAGCTCCAGAAGGATGTTTTTGATGCAGAAAGGTGGAGTCATACGTGATTTCAGAGGAAAGCAGTTGTGCAGCACGTAGATGATGCTGGTAGGTGATGAGGCTAAAAGCCCTTTAACACTACTCTTAATTATGGGGGGCAGTAAGATCAACCCTCTTTTAATCCATAGAGTGAAAGTGGAGTGTTTTGCTTTTAAATTTTGATACTGCTTTTGTGGTCAGGACTTCTCCGTGTGACGGGCCAAGGGCAGCGGGGTGAGGCTTTCTCCTTTACGGTCGGGGCAGGGAGCTCCAGCCCCACGGCCGCACGGCTGGAGAGCGAGGCGCTGTACGTGAGGCGGCAGAGCGTGGCGCCTAGAGGACGCGGCAGCTGCCTGCTGCCGTCGCTGTTGTAACTTCCCCAGGCGCCGTACCTGCTTGGCCTGCCTTCAGAGGGGGCTGGCAGCCTTCCGCGGAGTCCAAAAACACCAGCCTCCGCACGCCCGGAGCTGTGCGGGAAGGCTGCCGCGAGCAACGGCCCGTCATCCCGGCGCCGGTAAACCCGAACAAGGGCCGCAAGATGGCGCCGGCGGGCGGCCGTCCCGCCTCGCCTCGCGCCGACGCCTCGGGGAGAGCCCCCGGCTTCGCTGGGAGCGGGGAAGCACCTGCGGTAGCTCGGTGCTGCGCTTTGAACCTCGTAAGTCTCCGAGCACTTGAAACAGTGCTTTTGCACCGTGTGTAAGCACAGCCCACGTTAAACTCAAAGGGCTGCGTATGGTTTCTAGTCCGGGGTTCTGGGTTCAGCTTCCATTTTTAATGCCCCTTTGCCTTAAAGCTGTAAGCAAGCTTCTTTTGAAGGGATTGCCAACGTAAGTGCTTCGATTTTTAAGAGTAATGAAAAGCACTTGATCACAGCTTTAAAGCAAGGCTTTCCTGTGTTGCTTGTCCTTACACAAAGACATGGCAATGTAAACATACCCAGGGTGGTTTTTGGAGTATCTTGAATTTGCCTGGTGGTGGTACATGGAGAAAAGTGTTTCTTGGAGGAGAAAAGAACTTCTCTCCTGTTTACTTTTAATTCTTTAGCAGGCTTGAGAGAAGAGAAGGTTGAGTATGGAAGGTTAGGTTCTTCCCCTTGCTCCCAAAAAAAGTTTGTTTCTTACAAGAAAGAGAAGAAACTCTTGGTGGACAGTTTGAATAGGTGGTTCAGGCTTAGCGGGCAGCCGATGGGGAATTGGCTGAATTCAGTCTCTACCAAGGACACTAAAACCAAGGATCTCCATCCATAGTAGTTTTATTCCTGTCTTTATCCTCTTCATTTATGTAGATATGGCCTAGAAGGCAAATTAATATTATGCCTTAGTCTTTATGAGGGATCTTGCTTCCAAATGTAGGGACCCACAGCAGAGTGGGAATGAGGTTATGAAATTATTGTATCTGAAGTAAAACTGACTTCAGAGCTGGATGGTAGGGCTGGGGAGGAGGATGTGAGGAGTTCTTTCAAGCCTGGCTGGAGAAACTGGTCTAAAGTGAGGATAGCTTAAAAAAAAAAAAAAAAAAAAAAAATCTTCAGTTATGACTGCTAGAGAAACACCTAAAGCAGCCTTCTGATGTGACAAAAATGCAAAAAAAAATGTAGCTAGCTAATGGTGTCCAGTCAATTTTTGAAAATAATCTGAGTTGCTGTGTCTGAACCAAGTTTCCTGTCATCCCTAGACAATCTATTCCAACTCTTAAAACCTTATTTTAAGAATTAACTCAACATTTCAAAACAAGCTGTTAGAATTTCAGTGGTGCTGCAATTGGCCATCTGCTATTTTTCTAATTCTAACTTATGTTCGAATAAATCTGGCTCATATTCACAAAAGTATATTCTAGGACTTGCATGTACTGTCACTGCATGATCCTCTTGGTTTTATTCATAGATTGCGTGGGTACATGGGGATGGGGTCTCAGAACTGAACAGGTTTCTGAGGACTGTTCTTACCCTTCCCTTTTTCCAAATTTAAGAAATGGTTCTAAATAGCACGTTTTATTATTCTGGAAGGGAAGTGAGAGGACGATCAGTTGTGGTAATCTCTGCTTGATTCCGTGTAGCTTTCGGTGATTTGACTTCGAGAAAGAGTACTCTGCTATCATAAACACCTATATTGCTCTAAATAAAAGGATATGCTCAGGGTTTTCTTTCTCTCACTTTTTTAGATGGTGTTGCTGTTACGAAAGCATGAACTGCATAACTGATGGGCAGATTTCCAAAATGTATGAATGCTTGGCAAGGTTAACGTTCCAGAGGCATAAAAATATGGAGCACATCTTGATTCTGGTTAACCTAGCAGTTGTCATGGGTTGGGTCTTCTCTACATTCCAGGTTACTTTAATAATTTCCTGTATTTCTGAGAGATTTGCACATACCATCTTTTCAGTCGGTTTTCCTGTTACTGTATCCAGTTAGATATGGGCTTATGTTCTAGTGGTTGCACTGAAGTTTCACACAAAGAATAGGGATGTTTGGATCTGAGTCCTTCCCTGGTGTGTTATGTCCAGTCCTTTGGCATCTAGGTCCAGGTGACTTCTGTCCCTGTCTTTTGGATCATCTACTCTTAGTGTAACTTAAGTCTATCGTAATATTACTTACACTTTACCAGAGAGATAGTTTCATGAAATGCTGCAGGAAGGACACGCTTTTACTCTTTTACGGGCAGAGCATTTAATCCTGTTTCCAGTCACACAGTTAATGTACTTTGGGCTGTCTGAGAAGAGAATTGCAGCCATAGGAGAGCCAGAAAACTATCTGTGTTTTAGCTGTTGTATTATTAAACACTAGATATACTATGTGTGAATGCTAGTAATAGTTAAAAAGCAATTTAATACTAAGCTTTGTTGTACAATGAAGCAAAACAAACGTTTTCTTCCTCCCCTCCGCAAAACCAAAGCTGGCTATCTGGAGACTTCTAAAATGAGCTGGTATTAGGGAGCTCCTTGAAGAAAAATTACATGTGGGGTAACTAATAGAGTTTAAATAAACTTGGGAAATTATATTACCTGTTTCCAAGCACAGTAAGCTGTAATACTCCATGAGAGAGCACTGAAATCACTTGACTGTTACAGACTTGTGTGATAAATGTACATCATGAGTGCACTTCTTGTCTTGCTGCAAACCTGTAGCTGACACTGCATGTGCAAACCCACACCTTTTCACACCCGAAAAGGTCAACCGTAGTTTTATTTGTAAGCTAGTACCTGAGATTGCCATGTAACTTACACCCATCCCTTGATGGGGGAGCTTGTTTTCCTCATGCCTAGTACATGAAGAAGTAGCTAAGCTACAGAGCAGTCAAGTCCACACAGTTCCACAGAAGCTGAACATTTTACTGCTGTGGCTTTTGTTGCTGCTCGTCACCATACAGTCCCACCCTCTCCTATGCAATGGCTCCAATGCATGGCTGACTCTGCAGTGAGTCAGCTCAGAGAGCTGAACTGTCTGCCAGAAATCCTCCTGAGCTCACTCCTTGTTGGGTTAGACAGGTGCCAGTTCTAGAAAAAGAGTTGACATGCATAGCCTGGGGTAGGCAGTTCCTGCTTTGACATGCGTATGTGCCCTAAACATTGCCCTCTGAATAAGGGATAATCAGACTAAGATGGAAGAGAGGTGACTGAGATGCTCACTAGAGAATGCTTGCTGACTGTCCTCTAATACAACTAGATGCATCGGATGGTGGAAGGTTGGGAGAAAGAAACAGAACTAAGGAGGGAAGCTACTCTGTGCATATGCATTGAACTCAGTTGTCAAGGGTTGGGTCTTTTCTACATTCCAGGTTACTTTAATAATTTCCTGTATTTCTAGGAGATTCAGTCAGGGCTGTAGGACACCAGAGCACTACCTTTGACTCAGGAACTCTGCCTACTGTAAATCTCTGGAGGCTGGAAGAATACTTTGGAGAAAAAAAAAAAATACTCTGTTTTGTGCTCCCTATATGCTCTTTCTGGACTATTTGCTGTTGGCTGCTGTAGAGGACAGGTACTAAGTCAAACAAAGACTTGTTCTGACCTGTGTTGTTAAGACACAGTGTGTTAAACACTTAGCAGGCTTAGGAAAGGAGTTGGACTCCCAGGAGTTCTACTGCCTTACTTGTAGATGATCTCCTGTAGTAGGCTGGCTATATGCAGGTATAATGCAAGGGGCTCCTTTTGTACCCTGCTGCAGTTAATACCTGCTGGGTTTTAATCCACTGAAGTGCTGAGTGCACTTTATCTAGGGATAAGTAATCTCTGTACTTCAGGCATCTAAAATGAAGTAGGTGGCTGTAGGTGCTACAAAGGAAGCAAACCCTGGTTGCAAGAAGGAAATTAATTCAGTCTATGTTTTCTTTCCCAATACTACATTCCTCAGGTTTTTTTGAGGATTTCAAAATGCTTCAGGTCGTATGTAACACAGTGCCTGTGCTTTATATATGGATGTGCATACAGGCACGTATGTGTCCTCTGTAGGTGGTGAGGTGCAGAATAATAATAATAATAAAATACATAATTTTGAAATGTACTTCTCAATAGTACTCAGTACCCAATTGGAAGAGTGCAAAACCCCAAAACTTCAAGAGATAAATGAAGAGCAAAACATGAAATGAGAAGAGCAGCCTGCCAAATGCTGCTTGACTGTGCTCTTTGGCAAGGTGATTTCTGTAGGTGTTGACCTTTCAGAAGCTATTTTGAAAGAAGCCAGCATTTTGGTTAGCAAATGCAAGGAGCACAAGTACTCGCAGTCAGCGGAAGGTTTGCAGTGTCAGGCTGCCATACAGAGGAGCAAAGAATTCAGTGCTATTTATATTCCCTTTCACTTGTGAATTTTCAAGTGCTTTGCATCATTTAAGTCCAAGTATTGCCAGATGTTGAGTATTTTCAACTGCCAGTGAAGTCACTAGGTTGTGAGGTCAATTAGGACATAATGAGATGCTGAGCTCATAAGGTCAGCCCTATCCTGACTCTTCAGAAGAAATTTTACTGAAACACAACCATGTCACTTTAGTCCTCATCTTCTCCTATATTTGTTAAAAAAAGCCATATATTAGCAGAGAAAATCTGTACAGGTAAGTATTAGGCAAAGGAGAATGGTTATTAAAGAGCAGTTATTGTTAGCATTGTCTTGGACACCAATATAGTCTGAATTAGCATAATCATGTTGTGATTAATGGCCTTATCAAAACTCAGAAAAATTACAGAACTTACACAAAGGAATGCAATATCCGCTACCACCACGGAACTTAATAACAAGGCAAAGCATGAAACAGTGTTTGATGTCATTAATAAAATCTATCATGGGATGCAGAAAAGTATTTGCAACTGCATCAGTCCTTGAGGAAAAAGCAGATATGACAGCTGTGGTGATAGAATAGATAATACATTAAAGAAAAATTAACATATCTTTGGGGATCTTTTTAGCAGAAGGTGAAGGGAAGCTTTTCTTCATGAGGGGAAACTGCAGTTGTCTGAAAGCATGGAGAACACAATGGTTAGAAATCTTCACTCTTAAAGCAAGCATTCTTAGAAAAGACCCCTTTACAGGTGCCTGTGTGTTTTACATAACCAGTGCTAATTGTTCAAATAGGAGTTTCAGCTGCTGGTTTTACTTTTTACTTTTGCATCAGCTAATGAATCCTTATATAGAATGCACCCGCTATTTTCCTCCTCTATTTCAGCTAATAATATCCTATAGTAATGAAAATGTGGTGAGTATTCAGGTCCTTAGTTCTTAGTTTTAGCTAAACCATACCATAAAACTTCTTAAATCTTCAGAACTTTGAGCCATTGTAATCTTGTCTTGCCTAAATAGTTGTCTGGCTTTGCCTTTCCTTGAGCACTGAAAGTTTTGTGGCCTGTCCATTCTGTGTTGGCTTCATCCCCTTACAAGATGGGCATGCTTTTATGATTACATGATCGCACATACCTGTGAAATAGAAGATAATAGGCATACTGATCATGAGGCACAAGTGTCAAACATTACATCTAGGAATAGCCTAAGATCATCTCTGTAAGGAGGCTAATTTTAGGATCCTGGTGCTACAATCACTTGCCAGATAAGCTGTGCCCAAACTTGCAGAGAAAGAAGTCCATGCTGCCACTGGCATCAAATGATATGTGGCATTGAGATAGAAGCACACCTTTCAGTCACTTGAGATCTGGCACGGAATAGAGAGGCAGAAATTGTAGAACAGGCACAATGGTTGTCTTGCAAAGGTAGACAGTGCAAAGTTGAGAGAAGCAGGAAGGTCTATAGCATGCAAGATGTCTACAGATTTTTAACACCCCAACACTGGTACAAAATACCAAACATGAAAAAATTCCAGGATTCCCTGTGAGAGGTTCTTGCTGTTGCCCAAGTTCTTAGTAACCTGACTACCACCTGTGTTAGTGCTGCTGATAATGATGGTCACCATGCATATAGTGTCCTTGTCTTGAAGGCAGGAATCCACTCACTTCAGTTTGGCTAATAGTACAGGTACAATCAAGTCCTCCACTGGTTCAGGAAGTAAATATTTTTGAGCCCAAATATTCTTGTAAGAATGCAGTCTGCTCGGTCTCATGGCTTTGGGCACTGATGAGATCATCTTGATCATGTTCAGAGGAGGGGCAGAGGTCCATTTCCAGTGTTTCTTCTGTCAGCAAATTGGTGATATTCTGTCCTTCCTAACACTGTAAACTGGCACTTAAACATCTAGTTCTTATCTTATTAATGAGGAGATATTTTCATCGCTGTAACTGAATGACTTAAAATAATTGAGAGCTTACTGGGCATGTGGCCAAAACTCTGAGCTAGAAAAATCAAATCATTTATGGATTTTTTTCTCCTTATTTAGCCTACTTGAACCACCTACTGATGCAAGGCATGGAGGTCACAGGTTGTCATAAAGCTGAATGTGAGATTATTTGAAATGAATCTCATCAAGTTGGCTTAGATTCATGTAAAACTGTGGTATATTCCCTTACCTCAGCTAAGCTCACCTTTCTACAGAGCTTTCTAAGCTCACCTTTCTTTTTGTACTTTCTGTTTTTGTCAGTCTGAACCATCCAGTTGCAGAGAACTTGAAGAAGGACTACACAATGAGTTGTATTTTGAACAAGAAGCCTCACAACTAACTGGTAACAGTCAAGCATGCTCTGTCAGGATGGGGGCTACATCCGTTGCTTGCTTATTGAAACATTTCTTCAGCTGGTATCTGTTCACTGACTTCTGAGATGCTTGCCAGAAAAAAATGCCAAATGCTTCGACGATCCTGAAGAATGCATATTAGCTGCCTGTGATAGGTTCCATTTCACTGCCTGTCTGAAGGAGGAACATCTGTCTGATAGTAACCGTATTCCTCTGAGGCAGTGAAGTCATGCATCTCCATTATTCTGGCTTGAAGAGATCTCTGCAACCAGAAGCTGGGTTATAGCTGGAGTGGTGAATGATACCAAGGTTGCTTCAACTCTTAGACTATTACCATTAGCACAAGAAGGAGCAGAGTATGAGAGCTGTGTGCTGACCTGAAAACAAAATGCATGGATGTTCTCACTTGATTTGCTTACTCTGCCATAAGTGTGGTTTTAATGCTTTTTTTAGTATGCACCATTCTTGGGCACTGTTAAATATAGCGCATATGCCCATCAGCATAATTCTAGTTCATTCTCTTCCAATTCTCCTAATTATTTTTCAGGACATTATTAAAAGAAATTCTGAAAGGAAAAAAACACCTGCTAGGTGAAGACAGATTATTCAAATGTCAGGAGAGAACCTCCTCCATATGTACTGTAATAAAAGCAAAGAATCTTAAAATAGACTTCTGTGACTTGCATAATAATTGAAATACAGTTTACTAGGGAAGCAGCATCAATGTAACTAAGGAACCTTCCTTGTCTGATGGCCCTGGATGAAGAAATGGTATATCAAAGTGCTTCAGTTACTGCTTGAAGAGTATAATCTGTGTCAGCCAGATTGAGAATGCATTATGCATCCTCTTTCTCACCATCTGCCCGACAATCAGTTGAACTTAATCTGCAAGTGATAGAAAAGCAGCCTTCAGTAACTTGAGAACATGATATTTATCACATTTAATATCTACTGAAGAAAATGTCTCTTAATAAAAGGGTGCTGAGTCTAGCACTAAAATAATAACAGAGAAGTTCTTTGGGTTTCTCTCTTCATTTTTGTATAAAACCGTCTATGAAATGCTATTATCTTGCTTGTCAATGTGTAATTGTCTTTTAATTATTGACTGCTAAGTAGTCATTTTTTTTCACGTTTGCTGGTTTCAAAGGCAAAATCTTTTCATAAGACTTTCCCAGCCTGGAGGAAGTGAAACTGTTTCACTGTCTTAAACTGTAGATATATCTTAGGTGCATCTTGTGTTCGCCACGGTGAATTCATTGTGTGTTGCCTGATGATGAATGAAGGTACACGCATAGACTTCAGTCATCACCATATCATAATGTCAAAACCTAGGTATTCCCCTGGAGAGGGAGGGAAGGATGAAGGAGGAGCCCATGTTGATTTTATGATTGTCAGCTATGGCTATCTTGTGAAGAGTTCAACTTGCCTGAAACCTTCTATGTGAAGCAGCAGCACAACACTGCAGGGATGGTTCTTGGGGAGAGAAGTCTTTGGGAAGGATGGGCATGTTCTGTCTCTTGCCTCTCTAAACACTGGTGTGGTAACATCCTCTTTATGACAAAAAACAGGTATACACATTGATCTGGACTGTGAACACTAGTAGGGAATAACTAAAGGCATCGGCATGAGAGATGTGTTGATGGGGCAACATTTGAAGATTTGATTCATCAAGCATTGGAAGTTGGATGAATGAGGCACTTGTTCATCTTCCAAGATGCTGGCTCCCTCGTGCAAAGCTCCCAGTGTGCTGCCATGGTTCTGTGATTGAACAGTTGTACAACAGGTGTGCACTCAGCACAGCGTAGCATAACGTGGTAGCAGAAAGCAGATGGGAACTGATGGTAAGAGCAGTCATCAGCCAAAGTGGTGGGCACACTCTTCTGCTTTATAAGCGTGCTGTGTTACCTGTAGTATACTCTCATGATTAATGCCATCCTGGGCTTAACTGAGTTTTTGTTTTATTTTATTTCAGAAGATAAATTCTAAATGTCTTCTGTAAGCTAGTTTTTCTTTGGCAGCTTCACAAATGAAAACTAAGTCTTGATGGCTAGGATCAGATTCCCTTAGATACATAAAATCACATCCTAGAAGGCAGGGAAGTCATGGTGTTCTATCCCATTATTGTGTGTAAGGAAGGTATTTTGAGGACTCCTTCTAGTAAAATTTAGAAGAAAAGTCAATCTTTTGCTAAAATCTTAATAAGCTGACAACAGTAACCAGTTAAATTCTGAAATTATTTTAATGAGAGCTTAGTTGAAAATGAACAAACATTCCACATGGTGGTCAGTGCTTTTACAAGTCATTCAACAAGAGTAGTGGTGTGTTCTACTGATGTTGGATCCAGCTGCAAACATTGCTATGAACTTCAAGCTCTTCAAGACTTTCAGGGGACTTTTTCCCTGGAAAACACTTGGACTCTCTTGATGAGAGGATTTTTAGTGCATAATATTGAGGACAGGCTTAGCTACCTTAAAAGCAATTGATTCTACTGGGAAAATTTCAAAACATAGTATATGCCATTGACTTTGAGCAATCTATAAATTTCTTTTAAAAAAAGTTATTAATGTTCTTGCCAACTGTTTGGAACTTCATGATATTGACTCATGCTTCATCAGCCTCCCAGTATTCGAGTGAACTTTGTGGCTAGTTTTGGTTTGTTCTTTTTCTGTCTAGAACTGCTTATGCAATGGTGAAAAGACACCATCTGTAAAGTTAATACAAATCCTGAAAGAAAGGGTGGCTTTCAGCAGCTCATGTTAAAATGTGCCGAAGGGGTCACCAAACTTTAGCTGTTAAGCCATGGTATCTGAAAATTCTTACTTTGTTGTAGGCTGAAAACATAAAGCAACCTGTCTCTTGGATCTGAGACAGAGTCAACACATTGTAATGGTCAACCTTTCCCGTATGCTCTGGCTACAGCAGTGCTGGTACATAAATGCACATGCAAGTAAAGAGAGTCTGTGCTGTGGGTCTGTAGTGAACATGTGTATGTTAACTGGAGCTACTGAAGTCTCCCCCTGCACAACAGGAAATTTTCTCTTACAGAGAGAAGTCCCTAAGCAATTTTTGCTTGTGTTATCATGGGTCATCTCTGTATCGCAGTGACTTCACAATATGGGGAAAAAAAGACAGTGTAATTTTTTTTTTTTTGGTGAACTTGAGATTCTTATTAACAGTCTTCTGGGTTGTTTTGCCTATGATGCCTGTCAAAAATGAACTGTAGAGGCAATGGGAGGGGGGAGTCTTAACATCAATATTGAGCGAAATCTAACTTGACTGAAATCTAATTTGAGTGACATGTTCATTTTCCTATTTCTTTTAAATAAGAAGGGTAAAGTTTCTGTTGCAAGTAAAGAAAACTAAGTTGAGCTATGCCGATTTGTCAGTTAGGGTCAGTCCTTACTGTGTGCATAAAACTAGTTCAAGGAACAAAGAGCTGGATACTCTGTATCCTTTGGACCTGTTCTACAGTGTACATGGGCACTGAAAACAAAAATATTCTTCATGGTAAACAAAAGTAAAACAGAGTGCTTTGTTGCCTGAATATGTAGAATACCAAATACAACAAAAGCTAGGAGAAGCTACTTCTCATTTTGTAAGTAACTTTGATGTAGTCCTGTTTTTCCTGTTCTAATTCCTTGCAAGTTTTGTAAATCCCTATTTTTTTATTTGAGGGGGAGTAATAGCTACAGAAGGCGTATTTTAGTGTCACAAAAGAAACATAGTATGTAAAAAGGTAAGAGAGTCATGGTTTCAATCCGTGACACTATAGGCTCGATCTAAAAGGGCATTCCATTAAAATAGGTTCTTAGTGTTTCTGAGCAACCTCAGGTTTCACAATATTGCAGTTCTCTAACTGTCAGACAATCCTATTAGTCTGAAATAAGAAAACTTTCTATTTCCAGCTGCAACTAGGAGAGAAAAGCAGCAATGTTTACAGCTAGTGTACATGTATTTCATGTTTACATGTGGT
This sequence comes from Fregata magnificens, assembly GCA_013389945.1. NCBI lineage: Eukaryota > Metazoa > Chordata > Aves > Suliformes > Fregatidae > Fregata > Fregata magnificens. The sequence goes on along the minus strand of WAAD01043286.1, from coordinate 27,238 downwards.
TAGTGGAAACTGCCCTCTGGGAAAGATAGTGCTATAAGATGAAGACTTTTCTTGTAACCAGTGAAGGACAAACATGTAACTTTAGATTCCTGAATAGTTCTTTTGCAGTTTAGTGATTGCAGAATCCCTTTCTTCATACTTGAGCTGTCAGGAAAAATTTTTTTCTTTAATAGATGCAATAAAATTTACTGTCCATTAAGTTTCTTTATGAATGAATTCTGCTTCACTCAGAGAAAACTGTGTAAATATACACCCTCTAATTTACAATCTTGCCAAATCTTTCATGTTCCAACCCAACCAGCTTCAACCAGTTAATGAAATTATTGGTCTCTGATGTAGATTCATTGTGTTAGCCTGCTGGAAAGAAAGCAGTCTAGTGAAATGCTCAGCAAAGCACAACGGCAGTGATGCATGAACTAGTGGTGTTAAGCCTCCTTTAGCCTCCATCTGTATTCTCTTCCAGCTCCGCTAGATATTTATCTAGTAGGGAGAAAAAAATGCAGATTTGGCAATGGCATCTAGCAAAATTTCGGTAGGGGTCCTAGATTTCTACTGCCAGTGACACAATTTAGAAGGTGGCATTCATAGCAACTTCAGTGGTTCTTATATTTAATGAATGAAAGTAGAGAGGTAATTGCCGTTGCAGAGTTTGAGAGGTTTTCCCTGTTTTGTTATGGGTTTTTTATTTGTCTCCACTTGGCATAGTAGTTGCTATAGTTAGGTTTTATCTGATTTAGCTGCCTAACTGGATCTCATTAAAACTCCTAAAACATTGGGGGAGTTCTTAATCGTGGGGCGGGAAGTGGACAAAGGGAAGGAGAGAAAGGAGCTGATCAAGGATTTAAAGGGAATTCCTCTTCTTTTTGAAGGGAAACTGAAAACAGAAACTCTAAGCACAAATTCTTTGCCAATTCTAAAACTTTAGATAAGACTTCAGGTGTCAGAATTCTCTTCTCTATAAAGAATTACTTAACATTTAACAATACTACTATACCATATATTGTTTGGAGTATCATTTCTATAATAAGTGGGTTACAGTCAAAGATTTATTTATGTAATAGGAAATAGTCGAATTCATGGTTCCTTACAGATGTGAGGCTATCAAGCCTTCCATGGTAGGTGATGGAAACCTTCATTCTTAATATCAGAACTAAAAAATAAGGTATTAAAAAAAAAAAAACATTCTGACGCCCCAAAGATGTGCCCTTTTTGGTAATACAGTGTTTCTGTGTAAGTTGTGGCTGAGGCTGGATCATGAGCTGGAGCCACTCATCCCTGTTGTTCTTAATGAGTGCTCTCAGAAAATTGTCCACAAGTATGCCAGAATGCTGGCTGGTATAATTGGTCTGAAATACTTACTATGATCTCTGCAATTCAGGATGTTTCTGCTGGTGTTCCTTCCACCCCTCCATGAAAGCTCACAAACAGAGCGGGAATACGTCCACTGGTTTAAGATCAGTATGGTCCACTCAGGTTAACAAGGCTGTGTCAGCCTTAAGAATTGTTGCTTAAGAATTTTACTCTCTCTCTCTGCTGTTCCACAATTTTTTGAAACCTATCCACCTAGTGGCATTGACGGACAATAGTAAATAACGCATAAAAGATTCTGTTTGTGCCAATATGATGGATTTGCCAAGAGCAATAGCAGTTGCAGGTAGGGTTTTTCCAATATGTCATGTTTGCTGTCATAAGATAGCATGCTCTCTCCTTCCCTTGGGGGGGTGGGGGTGGGGGAATTTCCTTAAAACCCCCTGCCCTTCTTTTCTCCCACCCAATACAGTCAAGGGAAAACCCTTCTAGTTCTGTTCAAATACTTATGGTCACTGGAGGATTCAAACAAATTTCAAGCAAACTTCACTGCTTTGTTGCTCCCAATATTCCAGTCTGGACTGAATCTTGGCATAATGTGCACCTGCATGGTCCATAAGAGGATCTTTTCTCTCCTCTGATCTTGATGCCACCTCTCTCTCTCTCTCTAATTGTTGTAGTTGGTGCTTCTTAATTGCTCTCCTGTTTATTAACAAAAGTGGGATCTTTTTTTTTTTCCTTCCTTTCTTTAATGAGCGTCTTGCTCTAGGAATTCCTGATCTCTTCCCATGAGCACTCTTCATACCTCTATAAATACTTCGGGGGTTTGTGCTGTTGCCTGTAGACCTCAGTAAAGTCTTTCTCTGTTGTAGGGATAAATTTTTTCCTCAGCACTTCTTGAGATAGGCCCATTTAACAAGGGGTTTATATATTTTCCTACTACAGCATCAAACTTCAGTGCTCCCTAAATTCCTGTCTAAAATCTGGAGAAGCTTTGCCCTCTTGTTTTTCTCTCTTCTAGTTGTAAAGTCTGTCTTAAGGAAGTCTTATTCTTGTGCCCTGATGCCTATATAATGCTCCTTCTCTAAGTCAATAGCAGAAACTAAACTGAGCTGTTTGAGCCTCTGCTGCCTGAGGGAGAGGAGCCTGCTTTGTTGATCAAAGCAGTAAGCAGGATCATTTATCTCTCTGTGAGGCAGTGCTATCATTAGGGAAGGACAGACTGACACACAGACTAGGCAGGGTTTTACCTTAGTTATCTGATCCAGATACCTTGCTCGGTAATCAAGTAACAAGGAATAGGTACGGGGGAACACCTACTGTCTAAGGTGACCCCTTCTGTGGATTGTGAGTGGCTGTATTGCTATAAGAGAAGTCATAATTCAGCTCCTTGTCAAATAAACAAAACAAGGAAATAAACTTTATTTAACCTAATCAAACTCCAGCTGCAGAACAAGAGGTATTCAACTTTGTAATGTTCTCCAACACAGAAACAGTGCAAGAACTTTATATCCTATCTGATATGAAAGATATTCTATTTCTGGTTCATAAAGATGGATATGAATCATGTGGCATCTTTTGTCTTGATTTAGGGTATCCATTAAAGATGGCTTAAAGATTGAAAGTAAATGTTTCAGTTATTTTCTAAAAGCTTAGGTTTTGAGATACAGGAAAGTAGTGGGGGTTTTTTCTTTTTTGTGTTCTTGTTGTTTTGGTTTTGTTTTTAAAAGTGTGATAGACTTACTACAGTTTTAAAAGGTCTTGTTAATATCCTACAGGGTTGTGAGCCTACTCTCGGATTAGTTTCTTTCTAAACTAGTCCACAGATTCTTTCCTCTTTACTGCAAACAAGTATGTCCTTTAACTGACTGATTTCTTTTTATTTCACTGTAAGAATGTCCAGCATTTTAGAAGTAATACAGCATAAATATACAGCATTAAAAGTACCACTTAAGTTAGCATGGTGGTAAGCAAACAATATTTTGATTTTTTTTTTTTTAATTAAAATGCCTTTTCCCACAAAAAGGAATGCTTTCTGTGGAAAAGCTTTGGGGAAAAAAATCTCACACCTACTTTTCAGGCAAAGGCTTTAAAATCACATTTGAGACTAATGCTTTTCATCTTTGTTGAAATTGTCTCAGGGAAGAAATGAATATTTCTCAATGAGCTATTCATTGTATTTGTGCTGCATGTTGCCTCAAGTTAATGGCTTTAAAGAAATAATGTAGTTATTTTAGCCATATTTCGGTCTCTTTTCTCTTTTTTTTAACTGATTTGAATAAATTAGTATCTTCTTAACAGTAGATGTGAATTAGTTTGAAATATTTTCTGCTCCTTATTGTCCAAAGTAGTAATATTCTCTAGCCTTTAATCAACAAAGTGATGTTTTGTCTCGCTGTGACAGTGCTAATGCGTATTGCGTTTGCGTGGCAAGGTTTTGGTAGCTGGGGGGGCTACAGAGGTGGCTTCTGTGAGAAGCTGCTAGAAGCTTCCCCCATGTCCAACAGAGCCAATGCCAGCCAGCTCCGAGATGGACCTGCTGCTGGCCAAGGCCAAGCCCATCAGCGATGGTGGTAGCGCCTCTATGATAACATATTTAAGAAGGGGGAAAAAAACCTGCTGTGCAACAGCAACTGCAGCAGAGAGAGGAGTGAGACTATTTGAGTCTCTGCAGATACCAAGGTCAGTGAAGAAGGAGGGGGAGGAGGTGCTCCTGGTGCCAGAGGAGACATTCCCCTGCAGCCCATGGTGAAGACCATGGTGAGGCAGGTTGTCCCTCTGCAGCCCATGGAGGTCCACAGTGGAGCAGATACCCACCTGCAGCCCATGGAGGACCCCACGCTGGAGCAGGTGGATGCCCAAAGAAGGCTGTGACCCCGTGGGAAGCCCGTGCTGGACCAGGGTCCTAGCAGAACCTGTGGACCCATGGAGAGAGGAGCCCACAATGGAGCAGGTTTGCTGGCAGGACTTGTGACCCTGTGGGGGACCCACGCTGGAGCAGTCTGTTCCTGAAGGACTGCACCCTGTGGAAGGGACCCATGCTGGAGCAGTTTGTGAAGACCTGTAGCCTGTGGGAAGGACCCATGTTGGAGGAGTTCATGGAGAACTGTCTCCCATGGGAGACACCCCACACTGGAGCAGGGGAAGAGTGTGAGGAGTCCTCCCCCTGAGGAGAAAAGAGTAGCAGAGACAATGTGTGGTGAACTGACCGCAAGCTCCATTCCCCGTCCCCCTGCGCTGCTCAGGGGCAGGATGTAGAGAAATCAGGAGTCAAGTTAAGCCCGGGAAGAAGAGAGGAGCCGGGGGAAGGTGTTTTAAGATTTGGGGTTTATTTTCTCATTATCCTACTCTCATTTTGATTGGTAATAAATTAAACTTATTTCCCCAAGTCGAGTCTGTTTTGCCTGTGACAGTAATTGCTGAGTGGTCTCTCCCTGTCCTTATATTGACCCATGAGCCTTTCGTTGTATTTTCTCTCCCCTGTCCAGTTGAGGAGGGGGAGTGATAGAGCGGCTTTGGTGAGTGCCTGGCATCCAGCCAAGGTCAGCCCACCACATAATGATAAAATTTTGATCTGTTAGCCAAGATGTAAGCTATTTCATTGCATATACCCACACGTCAGAGGAGAAAGAGGATTCTTTCTTTCTTGCTGCTGGATTGATGTATGTTGCCTCATTTAAACAAAACAAAAATAATGAAGCAATGTTGGCATTGTAGAGATATTCCTGGGCTCTTTTACAAGACTTAGAGAACTGGAAAACATGCTTTAATGAAGGAAGCTTGCAGCACTTTACTTTTACTTCTCCTTTTGTGTTTGTCACAGCTATTAAGTTGTTTTGCTTTAAGGAAAATAACAAAAAATAACAAGGAAAGTTATTTCCTATAATTCCTAATAACAAAAAATAAGAAGGGATGAAAAAAAAATTATAAAAGTGAGTTCAGGAGGACTGGCTCACTCTTTCCAAAGTTTTCTGAGGGACTTGGCACTTATATTGCCTTTGAAGATTTAAGGACATTTAACTTCTATGTTCGGGCCTTGTAAAAAGGACCTTGCTATTGAATTTTCAAGATGGTAGAGGTATTACAGGATGATGTCTATTTCACTTTTCTGGAAAATGCAACAAATCCAAGTCGCTAGTACCATAGAAGAAGTATTACCTGTCTTGCGAGCTCTTCTCTTTGCCACAAACTGGCTTTAAGACATGTTACCAACAGATGTCCTATTACAAAACACCAAAGTCACCTTATTGCTGTATCTTGAGTGTTTTAAATGCCATTTGATTATCACAATGGATCAGAATGCACTTACAAGCATGAAAACACATCTACTGAGAGAAATGGCTAATAATGAACTGTGTTCAGATTCTGAGTAGGAAACAGAAGGTCCTGCTTAACAAAAACCCCAATGATAATAACTCCCAAATTATGGCTACCTATTTTTCTTATCATCAAAAATGGCAACTAGAATTATTACTGCTCTTAACAGCTAGCAGTGTATTCTGCTGCCTGGCATCACTGAGTTCTGCAGATATTTTACAGAAATATTATTTGACTGATGAGTCATCCTCAGAACACAGCATTTTAATGAAATAATGCTTGGCATGCGATAGATAAATCTAAGTTAAAACTGATGGAAATTGCTTGAGGTGGGGGAAGAATTACATTGAAACATGGCTGGGTTTTTTTTCCCAAGTCTTTTACAGCAGGAAGTAAAATAAATGAATATCACCAGAAAATAAACAGCAGATTAGATGCTTCTCTTTAGTCCTTCCAGTGGTCCTTCCCTTGAGAGAAAAAACAAAGAAAGCATAGAGTTTTATCTTGTGTCACTGGTGAACACGTAATACTAAATGTAAAATTTTTATTACTCCTTGGTTTTTTCCCTTTGCTTACAGGATGAGTTGTTTTCCTATCTTTTTTTCATAATTCTCCACCTTCTGTCTACCCTTTGCTCTTTACTTTCCACTGCAAGAGCTTAAAATGTTCTTTGTATGCAAACCAGTATGTGGATCTTGATTCTATACTATCTTGTTCCTAAGGGACTTCAGTTGAGAACAGAAGTCCAGATGCAGGAGAAGGGCTGTCGTCAGTTAGGAAGTTACTAGTAGTGACGCTTTACTTTTCCGTGGCATTAGTGACCCAACAAGAATTGACACTAATTCTCAGAGTTGAAAACTTTATTTCTGAAGCATTTGCAGTAGAATCTTTCTAACACCCAGGTGAAAGAAACAGAGGTTTGCTGAGGCAGGCCCTGAGGGGGAAGCATGAACCTGTTGTAAATAACATGTAAGCCTTGAGCAGAATTTCTATCGCTAAAATAACTATATTATTTACAAGCTACAGAGAAGCAGTTGTCTACTGCGAATTCCAGACTTTACAAATTGGGATCTATGGTCTATATTGCACTTCTTTATCAACACCTAGGTAGAAACACCGTCCAAGTTGTTCAGCCTTCATGAATTGTCCTCATCAGATTTTCTAGTCCATTCAGTAGTTACTACTAACTAAAAGGCTGACGGCAGGATTCAACTTTGTCTTGTTTTCTGCAGTAGCAGATGGAGCATTCTTGGCTCTAAACTGGGAATTGGTTTCTACAATTCCTATACAACTGACTTTGGAGTATTTTATGGCTACCTTGCCAGTTGGAAATGCAGCCAGCTTGGATGCCTTGCATTCACTAGGGACTTGACTAAATTGTGAAGCCACAAATTGCATCCTATAACAATAACTACAAAAAATTAGAAGATCTTTTAATGAACAGGACATGAAATAAAGGAACTCGGAATGTCAGCTGACAGAGACTTGTGTTCTTTTATGATTTCAACAGATCTACGCTGATTTATTTCAGCTGAAGTTCTTTGCCCTTCTCCCCATTGTGTTGAAAAAGGCTGTTGTGGTTAGCACTATTTTATGGTTGTGGTTAACCTGAGTTCCTGCTGTGAAGATGGCATTAAACACAACAGTTCTGGCCTATGTTCATTGCTGGTATAATGATATCTACATCTCAACTTGAAGTCATGTTTAACATTAGTGAGATTTATGTTTTAGCACAGTGTTGTTTGTAGATGTCACACTATGGTTGCCTGAAGAGATATGTCAGCTACACTATTCTAGTTGATGGTTGAAGATTTCAGCTCTTCTAGTCTGAATGTTTTTGGCAAGAAGCCAATGGAATGTAATCCTACACAGGAAATTGTCTAACGAAACCAACACCGTAAAACTGGGTAATTGAAAACACACAACTAAGAGGTGCTACGGAGGAAGAGACATGGTATGATTTAAAGGGATCGCACCTTAGTATTAAACCTGTGTTATCTTGTAGCCTTTTTGAAACTGTATAGGTTGGCAGACATAAGCAACAGCAGCCTTTAAAGTGTCTGGATGCCATCGCTGGCTGAAAAAATAGATATCCTCCAAGCCTTCATAAAAAGTAGTTGGCCAGGTTGTTGCATTTCAAAAATTGTCACTTAATTCATTAAAGCTGTGGCAACCTAAGGAACGGAACCAATGTCTTGTATGTGGACTATTTTGAGGTAACTAAAAAAAATAGACTTTTTAAAAGTCTCTGAAATTCTTATACCTCTTCCTGTTGTGGTCTGATGCTTTCTGATCCCATTTCCTGATTAGTACTACAGATCTAGCACATAAATTTCTACTTCTGAATATCTTTTGCTTATGAAATTCCCATAGTAAAGTCATTCTTCAGCTGACTTTATTCTTTAAGCATGTGGTGTTTAGTATTTCAATAACAGGAAGGATTCCAATAGTTGCTTGAGTTCTCACTTTCTGTTCTAGACTCCAGGAGCGAGTAATGTTTTTATGGAAACTCTGTAGGGCAGAAAGGAATTTGGAAGGGACTGTTCCAGCATGTATGAAGCAAATACTATAATGAACAGGAAGGTAAACTGGGATGCCTACTCAGGGAAATTCAGCTGCTTGCTTCTGTAGAAGATCTTGTAGTATTGCTAATTGGTGGTAACTTATTCTGTGACTGGACATGCTGTGAGCTGGCATTAGCAGAGGCAAATAGAAATTCATGCCCTTTCCTGTCTTGAGCTTTATAAAAGTAGGCGATTTTATAAAAGAAAATTATTTTTCTTAGTGTGCAGGCTATTTAAGACCAACAAAGGAATAAATAGTTTGATGTTTTTCTGACATCCGGTATGAATTTGGCAATGAACAAAACAGTAGCCATAATGACAATGTGAGTCCCATTTAGTTCTGAACTTGATTAGAAAACACAATACAAGGAAGGGTGAAACCACTTGAGCACATTACGAAAAAAGATTTTAAAAAAATTATGTTCTCACTTGCAGTCCTCCAGTTAAAAAAGCCTGGGCATCTTTGTAATCCTGTCATGTGATCATTAGAGTAAAAGCTGTGGGTTAGTGAGCTGCTGGGTGCCTGTTACAAAATACATTTTGTAGCTTTTATTTGGCCTAAAGAAGCTGTGGAGAGTGTGTGTGTGTTGTGCTGATAAAAGTTCAAGCTGTAAATTAAGCTGTAAATAATGTTACAACTGGAGCCTAGAATTGACTGTATCTGAACCCAGCTTCCAGACTGGAAATCTTCCAAATTATGTAACAGCATTTCATTTCTACCTGTTGTACCATCAACCCACAGAAGCAGAAGCAACGTTCTCCCTTGCTTCAAATAACTCACAATCGCTTCAAGTTGTCGTCCAGAGTTTTCGCACAGTTATGGCAATATTTCCAGCCACATGATAACTTTTCCCTCTAAAATCTTCATGTTGGTTGCTTTCACTCCAACTTTTCATGCTTACACCTTCAGTGGCCCAGTCCTTTTAATCTAAGCAAAATGTCAGTGAAACTGGCCCTCCATTTCCTCATGTTAGAAGTACAAAAGTATTTTCCTTGGCTTTTTTTCTTTTTGACCAACTTGGAATTTTTTAGGCTCAAAGAGATAGAATAAGTCTCTATACAAGTTAATGCTACTTTATGCTTCAAGCTTGCTTTGATTTGTTAAAGCCCTTTGCTAGTGCCCAATTGGTTTTGATTGTCTCAGTAACTGAGAATTTGTTCATTTATACGGACTATTCAGTGATTTGGTCAAGCCTAGGTCCCTCAAGCCTTTCTTCATTTATACAACTAATTTTCACTTAGGCTGTGTTTTTCATTTTTGAAACCAATGTCTGATGGGGCTGCAGTCATTGTTTTGATGTAAGATCTCCAAATTACATTGCAGACTTCAGGAAACTTTTCAGTAGGTAGTTACTTTCTCTTCAGCCAGTGTTGAAAGGCTATTGTTCCTTTGGCATATTGGGGCTCTCTGCTACTAATTGTGGCAGGTATGATGTAGAATGGAAGAGCTGATTTTTCAGGAAGACAAAGACACTTAGTTTTTAGAAGTAAAAGCAAAGGTGTTGGTAGTCTAAGTCAAGTAACAATTCAGATCTGTTTAATCTGAATAGTTCACATTCATGAACTATTCATGCTTCATGCTCCATCTTCACGCTTGAAACGTGGACTTATTTATCCTTCATCTCAACATATTGAAGGATGTTTGTAACCTGTGTTGAACTTCTTAATGTCTGTCTTGTGTCAAACACTGAGATCTTTTGATTTGTGGCTCCACGAAGGTGTGACAGAAGAAATATTTGCTGTTTGTTCCCAGAGGAATGCAAGTTTTAATTAATGGTATTTTTTAAGTGCTTTTTAGAGCCACGGATTCTGAAAATGTAAACTAGGAACTTTTATCTTTAACTGATGCAAGCGTACTGAAGCCAATGGTTATATGGAAGCCTATTGCGCTTATAATCTAATTATAAATCCTTTTCTGACCTTCTTTTGGAAGATGGAACTGATACAAGCCTACCCCAGGATGACGGGTTGAGATAAGGGACTGCATAAAAAAAGAACTTTTCTGCCATGTTGTAACTCAATACTTCTGCACTTTTGAACAGTTCTAAGGAGGAGGGGGGTGAGCTTGATTTGTTATGCTGAAGACCATAGAGCATATGTATTCCACTGAACAAAATGTAAGGAATGTGACTGTTGCACATCAAAAGAGTATGTGCATATGACTCAAACGTATACCATCTGGAATATTGTTGTTTAGTAAGGAGAGAACCTGGTTGGAACTGCATGTGATATTCTTAAAACTTTTTCTATTTTTATGAGTACCAACCTTTCCTTTATTTAAAAAAAAGAAAAAGGATTGTAAGTTGTCTGAAGTTTATTCTTTGAAATACTCTTTTCAGCAGTTCTAAAATCAGGAGTGCTACATGAAGGACTAAAGACTTATGTATAAATTTCTGAATCATATACTGGGTGAGCTGTACTGGCTGGTACTGTACTGGCTGTTGAAATAACTCTTGGCTCTAATCCATTGCTTCCTCTGGGGCCTTCCTTTTGGATTACTTAGATAACTTTTGTAAGTGTCTCTCTTTTTTTAAACAAAAAGAAAAGTCTTTTGGAAGTATTAATATGTTGCTTACTTTTGTTAGACATTCTTGCAGCACAGACCAGCGTGATATTGCAGGCCCAATCAAATAAAAACTTCCATCTCTTCTCATACTGTGAGAGTTGTTATAACACCAAACTGGACTGAAAGCTTTCTTGTACGGAGTCAGTTTTGTTTAAAAGTGGCACAAGGGCTTTTTTTATTTGTTTCAGGGTTGTTGTTATTGTGGGTTTCTTATGCAGTGAATGGATCAGAGAAGAGTTTACTCCTGGACATCATCAAATCCTTTAAAAAACAAAAACAAACAAACAAAACGACACCCAAACCTGAAGACTTTTTCATCTACCTAAAAAAGCGAATGAATTGCTAACATACTCTAGGTATTTTAATGTAAATTGTTGGTTTGCTTAAGCTGTGGGTGCAGTACCTGATGAAAGAAGGTGTTATCTGGAAAATTGTTTCAACAGTCTCAAATTGTAGAATCCATGTTTCAGCTGAATTACATGCTTGGACGTGAATTTGGCAAAACAACATCAACGTAGGGTCTTGTGCATTTACTCTAACCACTGGCTGAAGGACAGCTGGCCAAAACTCATCTTCAAAAAGACTGGGATAATGTTGACTGGGAAATGGAAGAACTAAACCAACTGATTTCACGAGCATTGTCCTTCAAGGGTGTCTGTCCTACCTAGCATGAAACCAGTAAAGCAGAATCATCCAGATTCTTTATAATTTCTGGTTGAACAGTAAACTGAGCCTACAGAAGTAATCCATTTTTTTCTAACCATCAATTCAGATTAAAAAGGACAATTACTTTAATGTTCCATTCTCTCGGATCTCCGTTTTGAGTTTTCAGTCACTTCTGAGGTTCTACCCCTTAACTCAATAGTGGTTTTTATTGCCTGTCTTTCATTTGACATAACGCTCTTGAATGCCTCAGTGTCCATTCTTCTGAAACAAAATGAAGCTCCAAGCCTCCAGAAAGAAAAAAATCCTTGTAAGAAGCCTAAAAATCTGCAATACTCCTTTTGCTCCTATTTCTGTAAGACAGAGGGTGATTATTTCTTCTAAATTCTATCCAGATAAATAGTTCTCTTATGAGCAATTGAAGGAAGTAATTTTCCACCTATTTATTGAATTTTTTTGAAACGTCAGAAAACATATGGACAATGGTGATACATGGATTTAGTTGGTACTTTGGAGAGCAAATTCCTAGGCTCTTGATACCCATTATGCATAAGGAGAAGCTCCATTCATGCATTAAAAACTGATTAAAACAGAAAGAACAAAGAATAGGAAAAAAAATCATTAGTTTCCAAAAAGAAGATAGTAATGAGTAGGGGAGCTTGTGATCTCCGTTGTTCAGCATATGTAGACATGATCAGAAAAGCATGTAAATAGTGAGGATACCATCTTCGCTATAGTAATTTCTAAAGCTAACTGCAAAAGGTTGGAAAAGCCATGACCCTGAATGACAAGGTGATGAAATAGCACAATCTGAGGTAGCCTAGACCTAGAAAGACTGATGAAACTACATCTAGTTTATTACTGGGCTTTATATTTATGTAACTGAGGAGGAGATCTTTGCGACTAGTTCACTGAGGTTAACTTGAGGCTTGGTGACCATCGAGAAAGCTGACAGTGTTAGGAATTATAAAGGAAGGAGCTGCGAACAAGATAGCTTATGAAATGATGCATCAATCTGGGCTGCCATGCATCCCATCTCAAAGAAAAAAAAAAAAAGGTGAAAATAGAAAAGGACAAAAAGTAATTGAAGTATGGAGTTCCTTTCATGTGAGAAGAGACTGCATATACAAGACTCTGATCGGCTAAGAGCCATCTAAGAAGGAATATGATAGGCCTACGCAATCACAGATGGGAAGATGACTGCAAAGTGATTGTTCATGTTTCCTTGGAATATGAGCAAGTACAGGTCCAAAATGGGATTAATTTGTGAATTTGTAATTGCTTACGTAGCTAGTATAAGCAATTGCTTGGTTGCAACCTCTGACACAGAAAGTCTTTAAGTCATTAAATGTGTTGAAGCTTTGCCAGGCAAAGCCTGGCAAAAGGTCTATTCTTGTCCCTAAATGTTCAGAGCTAGACCGTATTTGGAAACGGGATATTCAGCTACATCAGTTTTTGGTTGACATAGTACAAGGATTTATATTATTGTAGTTAAAGATAGAAAAAACAGCACTGAGAACCAGGTTGAGAAAGCCAAGATTTTTAGATATGACAAGTGATTTCATGTTTACTAATTTTTTGCTTCTGAACATAAAAAGATTAAGAGATTGAGTGGCCCACAATCTCTGGAGATGTTTGAAATGTATCCAAGGTTTAACACCCAAAAATGAAGATACTTGAAGCTGCTTAGGGACAGAGTTGTCACTGGGGGGTTGGAGGTAGACACATCACCGCTTTGAAAAGAACAGAACATAATGCTTCTCTGAGTAACTGTAGATGTGCCACTTGCAAAAGACCATATGTTGCATCTTTTACTCATACTGGTGAATTTCTGGTCATATGTGATTCACTTGAGATGGATTAACTGAGAGTTTTGCGGCAAATAAATAGTGCAGTGTAATGCTGCCAGAAAAAATAAATCGCACCAGTGCATAAAAGTTACTAATAAAACAGCATAGCAGAGATCAATTAAAGTATGAAGTGATTTTAGATGTTTTGGATATAAAAACATTTTGGAAGGACAAATGGACAAGATAAGCCTGGCAAACACTGAGAACGGAAAATGCCATCTGGAAACAAAAAATACAGACATAAATTTTATAGCAACTGCATAAGGGGGACAGCAAATATCTTCTAAAGCATGAATCTGGTGATGAAGGAGCAGACAACATGCACCTGTGTGCCCTATCTCTTGCAGGTTGCTTTTGTACGTAAGTTTCCACTAGATGTTTTAATGTTCCTGCTAGCTCTGTTCTGTTCCCTTTGCATGAGGTGTTTTCTCATTGCTTTATGTGCAGTGAGAGCTCAATCCAGGAGACAAGATCCAGTTCTGTTTTCAACATGAAATAGTGTTCTCTCTCTCTCTCTCTCTCTCCCCCCCCCTCNNTTCCTCCCCCCCCCCCCCCCCCCCCCCCCCCCGTATCTTCTGTGCTGTTTCATTTTTTCTTTTCAGTGCAAGGTAAATGATTTTGAAATGATGCTTCATGGATGTTAGCTATCCAAATGCCATCAAATGTCTGTTTACCTTTCCTCCTTAGGAGACTGCAGTAGGGTGATATGGGGCTGAAATTCACTGTAGTTGATGCTTTGCTGAGCAGTCTGCCAAGCAATGAAAAATGAGGAGTCCTGCGTAACCTAAATGAACTGATGATTCATAAAAATGTCACAAAGGGTGATGTGTAACAGAACTAGTGTAAACTTAAAAGTGGTTATTTTTAAATGAGGGATGGGAAAGATGACAGGGAATAACAGAAGAGAGCAGATATGGACCCAAAGAAGGTAAGAGAGAGGGTAGTAGTAGTGGGGAAGAGAGAAAATGCCAGAAGAATAAAGGTCCTGATAATGTATCCCAGCATAACAAGGAAAAAGCAATTTTTATTTTTCTCTTGTTTACTCCACCTCACTTTTCATCCATTCAGCTTTTTTTCTTATTTTCTTCCCCCCCTTTTTTTTTGCATTCAGTTCACGTTCATTATCTACAACATCCATGTAACAAATCCTTTGCTTCAAAACCCAGCTCCAGAATATGCAAAGGCATCTCTGCAATAACTGCCTATGTCTTTATGATTTAATAAAATTTTAAGATTGGTTTAAATTTAGAGTGAGAGATGACTAGGGACAATAGACACCAAAGATCATCAGATCACTTCCCTAGGGACTGAACTCATGACCTTTACCTTTAAAATACAGAAAGCTACCTCTCTTGGGGAGCTAAAAAACCAGCTTCATAACTTGAACTGTCTGGAAAAGCTCGTCTGCAGAAGGGGTAATCTCTGCTCAAGAGACAGTTTTTGATTCATAAGTGTGCAGACCCAGATATCAGAGCTTCAAAAAAATTACCTACTCAGGGTAATTCAGACTTTTCTACATGTATTTGGTCATCACTCTCCACAGTGTAAAATGCTGTGTTGCTTCTTGAGTGCCTTTGGAATTTTTTATCATCTTTCCAAACAAAAGATGTGATCATTGTGGGTGAGAGGGAAGGAATAATAGAAGAAAGTCTACTCAGACTAGATAATAATGAAAATTATATCTCCACAAACTAATAGGATTTCAGCTAAGAATCTGGGTAGAGTGTAATCAAAATAATGTTAAAGCTAAGCTTTTCCATTGATTTCTAACAAGGTGTAAGAAACCTGTTCTTGTAAAATGGGATGTAAATACTGTTGGTTCTGATGTTTCGCTACTGCTTTCTTCAAGGACCCTCCTATGACTAAAAATGTTTTAGCCCGCATTGAAATGCACCAATAAAAAATGCAGTTCTTAAACATATCTTTCTTTCCATCATTTCCCTTCCCTGTACTGTAGTCATAGGTAAGAAATAGTAATTGAATTACTTTCCTTACAGAACTTTTTAATGCAAGATAAGTGGCAGCTGTATTTACTAGGTTATGAGGTTAATATTTCCTCAGCAATGGTTGAAACAGTGTCTTATTACAGTAGTGTAGTTAGGGGCAACTCATATTGAAGCCTGTGATACATACAAATTGTAAGAAATTATTTTTTCCGTTATCTAGGGTGAAACAGAAGTGAAAGAATTTGCATAGCATGACATAGCAGATCAGTATCAGGACAAGGATAAAATCAGACACCTAGTTTAATGACCTGTGCAGTAGATTGTACTGCCTCAAGCTTAAACACCTGAAGTAGAACTTTAAAAAGCACCACTGTGATTTAAGAGAACAAATTTCATAGACCTCGTGTTCCCCTATAATTTAAATGTTCAAAAAAAGAATCATTTAGTGGTTTTATCACCTAATTTTCTCCCCGACTATAATGTGAGGCTGGCAGCATTTCTAGTCTCCTATTGTTCGTTTTCCTGTTTTTGTTCCAACTAAATTACAAAAGTGGACTGTTTATGTATTTGTATAATACCTTGCACAAGGGGGTCTCAGTCTGGATTGTAATACTGTACAATAAATCAAAATGACAAAACCAACCAATTTCTAAAGGCATATGCTTGGATACCTCCAACTTTGTATAAACTTGTAAAAGAAGACTTCTAAAGAGACCAGTCCAGAATATTATTACCAGAGACATGAAAGCAAGCGTATTTTTCGTGTATTAAAGCATCTGGAGGTTTTGCTATGAAGTCAAACAGAGTTTTAACACTAGCTTCAGTAGAATCAAGGCTCAAAGGAGGAGATAGGGAATTACTGTTCTGCTGTTGAGTGCAGCTTTGGTAGGAGAATGTGGTTATAAATGAAATTATATTTTAAACATGATCAGAAAACTGTTGGGAGCAAAGGGCTAATGAACTATTAATAGTTACTGTAATAAAAGGTTACTCAATTATGTGCTGTTACAAGCAACCCATTAGGCCTGTGAGACACATTAGCCATCTTTTTTCAAACCTTTATGTCACTTATGGATGTGCTGACAGTTATTACTAAGAACTACTATTCATATTTGTTTATAAAAGCTGTTAGGTGTTTGTTAATATTTTATAAACTTCCATGGAAAATATGACTTATTAATGGTTGTCACTCGTCCCTTATCTGGATTGATTTCAGACAAGTTTTGCTTTAAATTGAGAAGTCCAAGGCTAAGTCCTGGATTCTGCCTAAATTGCCAGGGTTGAAGAATTTGTATTTTGTGACTGCAGGCAGAGTTTACAAAGATTAAAGCAAGTCTAGATAACACTATTATTAAAGACTTCAGTGACATGCACTTACTGCTGTCGGTTGCTACCAGATGTGGAGCTGTAACACTGAAGTACAAAGATAGGAAATAGGGAAATAAATGATGCTGTAGACAAATGTTCATCGCAGACCGAGCAGGATAATTGACTTATGTGATGGAGCTGTGCTAGTATATTCTGGCAATATTTTGTCTTTTATAAAGCTTGAAATTGTTCGTTGACTGGTTTGTCTAGCAAACTTTCCTGTATTACTGAAAATATTTTTTTCTTAAAATGTAAATCTGTACTCTCCATTCAAATACCTTGTGTTATATTTTCTAATTTCCAAATGAGTTCTGTTGGGCTAGCCTCCTTTAGTGTATCACTGGGTAAGTACTTACAAACTGGCCAAAATTTCAGTTGGTTTTCAGAGAGGCTTAAAAGACTGAGGAGGCAGTTTGGTTTTTGAGCTTCATTGGCAGAGTTTACTGCAGCTTCTATTGGTGCTGTTTTTGTATGTGCTTGAGTATCCGTAGTTTTTACTGTTTCTATGGAGTACCAACTGATGGAAAGGAAGAAGTCGTTCTGCCTTTTGGCAGGACAGTTGCCTGCCTTCTCTCTTGAATACTGGGTCTTGCTTATAATTGTTTTAAAAGTAACAACCCCAAACCCTAAGACAAATCATGTACTTTTCCTTCTATTAAGATATTGAAATGTACATTCAATATATTGCAGGGTTTGAACGCTCGCACATGTATGCTTCAGAGTAGCAAGTCCTGGTTATCCGCTGTGCTTTCCAGGCTACACTAGGATAACCCTAGTATAATGATCAGTTGTGGATGGTGACTACGTACTACAGTATGATCCATAGCATTTGTTACTTCTTGCTTTCACCGGATAATAAGTACTTAAAATAATTTTGGTATGTTAATTAACAGGTGTCTTATTGTTCCTAATACTGGTCATGCTAATGTTACATTTCTGTCTTGAGACTATCAAAAGAAAATTATCTCATTTAGTACAGAAGTCCCTATCTAGTAGGAGTGGAAGAGATGCATCTATTGTGTACCTTCTCTCAAATTAGTGTGATTTCATCTTGAGAGGAATTTGCCTTCTCAGGGTGTTTCCAAAAGTGTATGTAAAATGCGAAGAGAGGAAAGCGGCATGGATACGCTGAACTAAATCTGAGTTACTGATATTGCCCCGGATACTGGAGCTAATTCTGGACAGGGCGTACTGTGATACAGTGTATTCCTGTGGAAGTGGGGGAGGCAGTGGATGGATACCGGGGCTTGCTGGTGTGGATGCAAGCACCAGATAGCTATTAATAACGTAACCTCCCCGGCGAGGGGGCACGCAAACAGGCTAAAAGACAAACATATTGTAATAGCGGGTGCTCGCTGGGTATCTGGAGCTGTGGAACCGATAGCTCCGATGAGCCAAAGGCACGTCTCCGGTTTCACCCCCTCCAGGCAAATGGATGACTTTCTGTGTGCGCATACATCTTAATGATAGCGGCTGCTCTCTCCAGCCACGCAGCAGAGCGTTCACCTAGCAGCAAACGGGAACTGGCTGCTGCTTCCTATCCAGGCTGCAAACTCTTTGCAGCCAGCTACAGAAATAGCAGGGAGGCCGCCGTCCCCGCCCTCCGCCCCGGCCTGCAGCACGGCGGAGGGGCCCCAACGCCCCTGTGCGTGTGTGTGCGTGTGTGTGTGTGCGAGGAGCAGGTGGGCCCCGCGGTAACCCCGCCCCGCGCGGGTCCCCGTCGGCCATACGGTGATGGCAGCAACCTCCGTGCCAGAGCAGGCTCTTTATTGGAGGAGGGGGCTGTCAATCCGCGGCCGAGCAAGCCCCGCTCTCCGGCAAGCTGCCCCCAAGGTCTGATTCGGGAGCCGCGGCCGGTTGCGATGGGAAGCGGCGTCGGAGGGAAGAAAGTTTGCAACACTTGGGCACTTGGCTGCTCGCGTCCTTGATGCCCGTGGCAGGAGCCGGTGTCTAAGAGCAGCGGGCAGCCAGGCGGCTGGCACGCCTTGCTGGTCTGCTGTCGGCACTGCTATCGCAAAGTTTCAGCTATTTTAATGTATTAAAATCCGGGATTCTAATTATCAGCCCTCCCCACTCCCACCTCTCCTTCTAGGTAGGCGACAAATATTTTTATTCTGTGGATTAGAGAACTTTTTGCATGGAAATTTACTGACTTCTGAGTGGTCTCCGTTTCGGGGACAGGGGGGGAAAGGATTTATTTTCATCGCAGTTTATTTTTGTTTTCTGGATCGCAGGATTTTTGGAGCTATATGGAGGGATCTCAGGATGGTGTGCACCAGGAAAACCAAAACTTTAGTGTCCACTTGCGTGATTTTGAGTGGAATGACTAACATCGTCTGCCTGCTGTACGTGGGCTGGGTCACCAACTACATTGCCAGTGTTTATGTGAAAGTGCAGGAGCCGATCTCGGAAAAAAAGTTAGAGGAAGACAAAGGGGACACTTCCAGGATTATAGAAAGGCTGGACCATTTGGAAAATGTCATCAAGCAGCACATCCAAGGTACCACCTTACCCCCCGCTTGCTTTCCCTCCCCTCCCCACCCCGCCGCTTGCCGTGTGCAGCCTCCATCCCCTCCCGCCGCGTTTGTTGTGTGTGCCGGTGACATTTGTGTCGCGACCGGGGAGAGCCGTTCCCCAGCCCGGAAGAGCCGGGGGCTGCGCGGAGGCTGCGGTG
>WAAD01043283.1:12014-23108 GCA_013389945.1 Fregata magnificens | reverse complement strand
GGGCGACGGGCGGTGCGGCTGCGGGGGGGCCCTGGTCAGCCCCTGCGGGGCCGGGGGTGCGGGCACAGCCGTGTCCCTGGGCTAGGCCCGCGAGGGTAGCGGTAGCGGCGTTACTTTCTTACCCTGGGTGCCAGACTGAGGTCGCTCAGCGACTGGGTTTTCTATGGGCGGCTCGGAGCGTCGCTAATTTTGGAATGTTGCTTTCTGGCAAGAGAACGA
This sequence comes from Fregata magnificens, assembly GCA_013389945.1. Lineage (NCBI taxonomy): Eukaryota > Metazoa > Chordata > Aves > Suliformes > Fregatidae > Fregata > Fregata magnificens. The sequence continues at coordinate 22,889 of WAAD01043283.1, read as the reverse complement.
TGATATTTAATGAGCTATTGCTTTTTACAGTCTCGAAGATATGACTCCAGAACTACCATATTTTCTCCAGAAGGTATTTTTTAACCCCATGCTTTCAAGTAAACTCTGACTGTTCTATCCAGCTTCTCAAAACTGAATTACAAACCACTTGTACAAAGGTTGCCTGTTTATAGCGTGTTTCCATCCGTATATGAGTTACAGAAATCATATATACCTGCTAGAAGTAGCACACAATTCTGTAAGGACACCAACGGTCCAAAGTGGAGATGTCCAAATTCGTTCTAACTCAGTTGATAACGAGACCGTGCCCCATTGGCAAGTAATACCACCTGCCACGTTTTTGAAATACTTTGAGCAAACCTTCACCATTCATCTTTTGTTTGAGTATGGATGGATTTTGTTACTGTTCCCCGCCTCCCTCCGAGAACACATAATATCACGCTGGTACAATCACACCTCTCCTTGTTATTCTTACACGTGCTGAAACAAGTACATACAAGCTATGCTTTCCTATTTCTTAGATGGGATGGACTCAAAAAGTCTACTGTCAAATATTTTCTTTGATTATTGAAAATCTATTTTGGCTCATTCTACTGCAGCAGAGAGTTCTGTAGATTTTTTTTTTTTTTTTTTTGGTAAAATGGGTTTTTTCCACATTGATGATGCCCCATATTACCTTATCAGATTTGTGGATTTTCCTTCTCTGACTCCTTTCTCCTTTTCAACCAATTAATTTACTATCAACTGGTAATAGACTGAAGAACTAAGACTAGGTTGTACAATGAGCATCTGTCAGATTCTTGCAAATTTAAGCCACCTTGCATACTTGGTCTTGTTCAGTGTTACTTTTTTGATGTTACTAATTTGAATCATTTCCTAGGTCGCTTGTACCAGGTTGAATATGCAATGGAAGCAATTGGACATGCAGGTACTTGCTTGGGAATTCTAGCAAATGATGGTGTTTTGCTAGCAGCAGAGAGGCGCAACATTCACAAGCTTCTTGATGAAGTGTTTTTCTCGGAGAAGATATACAAACTGAATGAGTAAGTTGAAATGATGATCAGATGTCCAGTGAGGTTATCAGTAACAAAACAGTGCTGCTGTTCAGACATTTTAGCACTGAACCTGGTTTTTATTTTATTTGACGTGGTAGTATTCTTTTTGTTCACTGTTTTAGACAGATATGACTATTTTGTCATTGTTCGCTTCAGTAGTTCTCCTTTTAAAGTAGAAGCATCACTTTTTTTTAATCTCTAGGAGAATTTTCTAGGTGGAATAGCCTGTTCGTTGGTACTTCCCCATACAAGGTAACATTATTGCAGCACTTAAGAAAATTGTGAATTCTCCGTTTTACAAAGTACCATTTGGGGGGCAGCATAAAGAATGCACACAAAAATCACCGTGCCATTTCAGCTCAGCATCCTCTTCTAAGTCTTTGTTACTCTTTTGTGATTCAAAGAGAACAAGATCATTAGGTAAAACATGCCTCAGGTTTCTTTGCCACAATCATAGCAGAGATGATATCTCTCCCTATTATGACTCCCTTTTTAGCTCTCTGGAAGTTAAATTTGTGATGTCAGAGCAAAGAGTGTTACGGACTATGCTCTTTTGCCTGTTAGGGAGGTAGAGCTTCATCCTTGCTAGAAGGTGCACATGAAACACAAATAGTTTTCATCCTGTCAGCTTCCCGTTCTGTGTTGATCTTGAAAGCAGCTAGAACGGTAGGAAGTACTAGATTTTCAAGGAGGCTGTGTAACAGTGTGCTGGAGTAGTCGCCTAGGCCAGCCCTTCCATCTTCTGAAAAATTCTTAAGTTCACCTGGAAAAAATAACCTGGATTATTTTTCTTGAATCTTTTCTGTGTAGTGAAAGCTTTGTAGCAATACCGGGTTGGGCAAAAGAGGTCTTAAATTAAGAGATAATGGAACAATCAAGGGCGTGAAGCGCTTATTTTTCTTACAATGAAATCAAGATCACTAAGTTTCAGTTACACAAATGCAATGTATCAGCCAGCAACTTCCACTGAAGGCCTGTCACATCCATACGGCTCCTTCAACATTCAGGTGGCCTCCAGATAGGCATGTGTATGTAGCTAATGATTCTTGTGAAGACACTCGGGGCTTAATCATCTTTGGCATGATCCTCTTCTCAGAACTGTACGTATAACTAACATACTGACCCGCTTACTTTTTGCTGTCCACCTCTGCTGTTACGAAATGGTTACATAATATTTTTGATGTACCCTAAAGGCAGGAGCTGATGAACCTGTTTTATATCGCAGCAACGTAGTTTTGATCAGAAAAGCCCAACAGTAGGTGTTCTGCTTGAACCACTGTATGAAGATGTGACTATTTGTTGGAGATTGATAGGAATTCAGTTAAGTTGTATGCTTCTATTGCAGGGATATGGCTTGCAGTGTTGCAGGAATAACTTCAGATGCCAATGTTCTAACAAATGAACTGAGACTGATTGCGCAGAGGTAGGTCTGCTGATAGTTCACGTGACTTTACTTGCCTGTGCTGTCAGATGCAGTTCTGTTTGTTTTAAATCAACATGAACGTGCATTTAGTAGAGCAGAAGTAGATTGTTTGAAATAAAACGGCTACATCAAAGAGGCTCCAACTTAGGAACTTGTTTCTTGTTAAATGTGGTACAGGATGCTGTCAGCAAGACAAGTTTTGAAAACTGTTTTTTCTCTTTCATATTAGGTATTTGTTGCAATATCAAGAGCCCATTCCTTGTGAACAGCTGGTAACAGCACTATGTGATATCAAGCAGGCTTACACGCAGTTTGGAGGTAACGATGTGTGATGAACCGTTGTGCTTTTAAATGTCTAAAGAATGATTCTGAAGCATCTGAGTCTCTGGACAGTTCTACCAAATTCTTTTGTAGCGAGTTATACCGAGATAAACAATAGCCAAATTTAAGAGGGGAGTGGGTAGTCACGGCTACTGTTTTGCGACTGGAGGTGCTACCTTTTAGTGATTGAGAAACTGATGGCTGAGATTCCAGCCCATTGCATAGAATGCTTTGAGTGCTCTTGGATTTAGTGAATGCCTTCAAAAGACCAGCAGAGACTTGTTTGATACATAACCTTGCAACGTTTTGGGCCCATCCAGCATAATGGCATAATGACTCACAAATAAGACTATATGTAGGGGTATCAATATTGTAACGCTTTAAAAAATAGTATTTCTGTGGATGAAGCAACATGTTAGAAAATGATGTTTTAAGTATTGTTCCTTAGTACATGAACTGATGATTCTGGTATTTTACATATATGTGGTGTGAAAGAATGACCTTTTTATGTACCTGACTTTTGACACTGTTAAGTTATACACTTTTAACAGCTAAGCTACAAACTTTAAATACTAAGTTTTGATTTAAAGTCCTGAGATGATAAATTACAATTTGTGGAGACAGAAATGAGCTGCTTTTAGGGTTAAATGAAATAAACCTCTGCTGCCCCCCCTGCCCCCGTGACTTAGAAAGAAAGGCTGGCACGCTTATCTCAAGCAACAGAAGTATGGAACAGTCTGTTAAATCCTAGTTCACAGGAATAGATTTGAAAAAGGAAATCAAAGAAAATAATTGTCACTCATGACCAATCTTGTTACTAAATTTAGATTGCTAATAGCCTTCTTTTCAACAGGAAAACGTCCTTTTGGTGTTTCGTTGCTGTATATTGGCTGGGATAAGCATTATGGATTTCAGTTGTATCAAAGTGATCCTAGTGGAAATTATGGAGGGTGGAAAGCTACATGCATTGGGAATAATAGTGCTGTAAGTTCTGGTTTTTTTTCCTTTCAATAAGTCAAGCAAAAAAAAGAAGTGTAAATTGCACTGTACTAATTAAACTGAGTTGTCAATTACTAGCACAGAGCAGAAATAGGTAACTAGAAACACTGCTGTTACTCATGTATTGATATTATCTGGCAAAAAGCAACTGTTTGGTTGATTGCCCAAAGATACCATTTTAATTTCTGTGAAATTTGTAGGCAGCTGTGTCAATGCTAAAGCAAGACTACAAAGAAGGAGAAATGACCTTAAAGACTGCACTTGCATTAGCCATTAAGGTTCTAAACAAAACCATGGACGTTAGCAAACTCTCTGCAGAGAAAGGTAAGCAGTTTGCTAATACGGGATAACAAGCTTTGCTTAAAAAAAAGAAAATGTAATGGATGTATATACGCTAGATGTGGTTTATTGGATTTTTAGTTGTCACGTGAAAAACGTTTTTAGAAGATGCAGCAGCTCTCAGCCTTAACCTTTCTAAGAGGCATACAGATAGCTTAGTTGAGGATGATCCGCCTTGGTCAGCTCCAGGGGCTAGACCACAGTTTAGGGATCGTAGGCCGCATTGGGGCGGTAGCAGAAATGGCTACGTGTCTGGTGGAAGAATCACTGGAGAGGTGTTAACGCGCTTGTATACGCTGCTGCAGAAGAGGACTGCTGCTGTCTGGCTTGCCAGTCCAGCTTCTTTGTAGAGGCAGGACAAGAGCCTTCTGCTTCATTGTCAGTTGTAACCACACATCTTACCCTTCTGATGATTGCTCTCTCTAAAGGACAAAATGTAACGCCGCTGTCTGTTCCATATGTTTCAGTTGAAATTGCAACACTGACGAGAGAGAACGGAAAGACAGTGATAAGGGTTCTGAAGCAAAAGGAGGTGGAACAGTTGATAAAACAACATGAGGAGGAGGAAGCAAAAGCTGAACGTGAAAAGAAGGAAAAAGAACAAAAAGAGAAGGATAAATAGAATATGAAATCAAGTGTTCTGTAGATAATATAGGACCTGCTTCAGTAAAAGATAATCTGGATTTCTGTTTTGTAGAAGCCTACAAATATGCCATGGAGGACCCAGAATTACTTTTGATGAACCAGGTCCTTAATAATCATTCAGATAATTAGTTTACTGCTCCTTACATTGACCAATAATTGCTTTAATTCTTGAACACTCTATTTCTTTCATCTTCTATTTTTTATTATGGAATAAAATTTAAGAAGAATAGTGATGGGTGTCTTTATTTCCTCAGTAATGCCTGGATATGCACAATCTTGAGGGATTTAATCGCTTTAAACCATTAAAACAAGGTATATGCTAGTTGGTAAAGAACAAATATGGTGTTAGAATTGTTAGAATTTTGTGTGTATGTGTGGGTTTTCCTTTTAAAGTAGTGAAAAGGGCTCCTGAGTTTGAAAAAATCATTTCACAAATACAGAAGTAAAGTGTGCTGGCATGCCAAGTTTTAATTTTGGCCTATTTTGTTCTATAACAGGCTATGTCAAACTGATGTTCTTGCAAGCAGTAGTGTTTTAAACATGCCCTGTAGCAAATGTGTTCAGTTTATCATAGCCTTTCATGAGTGCATGTGTTTTCTAAGAAATTAGTCATATAACACTAGCTATATTCACACAAACTAGAAAGACATTTTACAAAGGCCACGTGAAAATCTTAAGCTATCTCGTCAAAATACAAATAGATAAATAAAGTAGTGCATGATTTTAGGCCATGTTGACTATTCTACATTTTATCCTGAAAGAAAATTGAGATGTTTTATATTTAGTTTAGTGTTGCTGATACTTCCTCAGAGAATTTGGTTCCCTTCTCTGACAGACAACAGTCTAGAAAACTAACCAGTTCACCACTTGAGCAATCATAATATTTGTGCGTGAATTAGAAGTTACAATAATTTTTGTTCAGATTGTCCCTATACTGAATGCAAAATAGTATGATTTTCAGATTAACAAAAATCTCATCTGGTTCTGAAAAAAACAAATGATCTGGAATTAATAGAGGAGATGGAAACAAGTTACTGAAAACTATTTTGCACACTTTCAGTTATCAAAAGCAAACTGAAAAGCTCACTCAAGTGACATGCTTAAATGAGAGGCTTTACCTGCTGAATTTCAGACTGTGACACTGGTGATCCAGCCCCTTTGTGCCGACACTGGATTGTGTCCATCTTGTAGTTTTTTGGGTCTGGGTTTTTTTCTTTTTTTTTTTTTCCCTTTTACCCTGAAGGATATCTGGTGTTTACAGGATTTAATATGGCCATTTAAAGAAATGGAGTGAATCCATACAGTGTTTTATTATTTTTAATCTATGCCAGACATTTTTGACTGATAAAATGTGCTTTGTCAACATGGCCAGAAATTACCCTTAGTCTCAACAAAACCCATTTTTGAGCTCATTGCTGTAAGATTCACTGTTGAGAACGAGCAAGGAATCTGACTTGAGGTGTCTGTGCTGCAGCTTGCGTAGATGGACTGCGCTCACTTTGGCAAGCTCTGTACAGAGAGCGGTGTGGGGTGGCATGGGTTCTGTGCAGGCTGCAGGACCTGCTTGTTCATTTTCTAAGTCTCAGTGCAGGCCAATTGCTTTAGTCTTTTGTACTGAACGTAGTACTTTGTTAGTATTCAAATTTTATAGCTAATAAAGGTTAGACTGAGTTTTATTTGCACCTTCTGCAACAGTAGATCTTCCAAATAATAACATAGGAATGATATGTCATGTAACAAGTCCTGAATAGTGGCAGACAACATGCAATGGATAAGATCTAATCTCCATTATAAAGGGTTGTATAAATACCTCAAGCTCCATTTTTATGTTGAAAATTCAGTGCTCAATCTTCTTATTTTTTGATACCATGAATGCAATATATCAGCATCTTTTGCAGATTTCTAGATCACTGATGTTGGTTATACAAGTATTTGGAATATGCCCTAAAAGCAGCAATGCCAAAATGGAGTTTTTTCTAACTTCTCAAAGATCACTTGAAACAAAATGCAATAGACTCCAGCAATGCTTTCTGTCTTCTAGGAAACCATTAAGAGCATCTGAGTCTGGGTTCATCAATGTATATAAATCACGCAAGGCAATTTGTTTAGTGTACTAGTAGAAGTAGCGTTAGATAGCTTAGGATATAGATTTATTAAAATACTTTTTCTTAAATGCTTCTGTTTCTAACAAAGAGGGGATAACAAATATATTTGGATCTTTCTTTAAAGAATTACCAATAGCATTTCTTTGCCAAACACTGCATCATTTGCTGGTAAAGGGGAACTTTTTAGATACTGTAATAAAAGTTGGAATGATTTAAATAATCTTCTGATCTGTAGTCCATTATGTATCGAAGCATTGTGATAAGTTTTGTAGTTACACTACATTTTAAAAGATCTATTTATTTAAAGGTTTTGTTTACCAAAGTAAAAGCATTGTCAAGTACTTTATGAGTATAATCTCTGAACAATAATTACCAATTTAATTTAAAAAACACCATCTCGACTGAGTGCCATTAATAGCTGATTGTGAGATGATGCTCAGCACTGCCTTGGAATAGGCAAGTAACTCTAGCTGGCACCCATATCCAGGATGTACAGTAAAGTTCTGCTGAGCTACATTTAATTTCTGATTCTTTGTTGCATTTGAACCTAGGACGGTAAGCAGATGCTGGAGATCTTTTATTGACTAGAATCTTCCTGGGACATCCTTACACTAATGCAAGTTCCTTACTGGTTTTTCCTAGAAATAGAGCAGCGTTTGACTGCATAGGCCTATTGTGTTGATTCTGGCTTTGTGTGTTTAAAAAAAAAAAAAAAAAAAAAAAATCACCACTATCTGTGCCTTTTCTGGGAGTGGTTTGGGGATAAGTCGTAAGAACAGAAAAATGATTTTGGCGATACATTTGAGTTGTCTTTGCTAATCAAAATGATCTTCCTGTTCTTTGTATGTTTTTTTGGTGTACGTAGTGTTTACGTAGAGTTTACAGTGTATTACATAAGTATTTCAAATATTTAGCTATTGCTGTGGATTAAATGTTATTTTAACACCAGAACTTCATGTGGTGCTGTGGAAGGTGGCAGATTTTTCAAATTAGGTAAAAGTATTTACTTGAAACTGTTTGCATAATATGATGTTAGTAAACTTAAAGACTGGATAGTTTATATCTCACTTGAGTGCATGATAGAACTTGTTAGGGCAAGTATTCACAAATAGGTTGTCCTAATAAATTGTAATGTGTTTTGTTATTCTAAGTAGTTTAAGAGATAATGAAACTACTGCTTCTCCAGTAATACCTGTGCTGTCTCTTGCATCTGTCAGTGTTTAAAAAAAGAGTTAGCTTGTTTTCTAGATGACTGTATTCTGTTCAAATAAAGTCAAATTAACTTCTAAGACGGCTTCTTATGTGACTTACTGTATTGTGCACTGGAAGACAGAATATCCTTTAGATGTACTTCCCTATTCATCCAAATATTTTTTACTCATCAGAGTTGTAAAAGCACCCGAATTAAGATGATAAACAAATAACTTTTTGTGTTAACTTTGCTGCTTCCATTTTGTTACGGATTCGCAAGGTAATTATTTATTCTTTCTGTTCTTAATCTTAAAATTAGGGACAACACTTCTCCACTGTGTTGTGAGAATGAATGTATTAATGATTACAAGGTGCTCAAAGTAATGGTTTTAGAGGCCACAGAACTGTATGTGATACATGGATAACACAGCTAAGTGTATACAAGACATCTAAGTCCAAGAAGTTAATGCACTCAGGTACTTCATACATGAGAGAAATGATGTAGCTTCAGACTAGACGAGATTCTAGGACTTACTTAAATGTCTTTCCTTTTCTACAAAGAATATTTTCCATTACAGTTTTTCTGTAATAAAAGTTGTCCTCGTTTTCAAGTTTTAATTGGAGTTATTTCTATTACAAGATGAAAAACCGCTAAAATAACTTGATCTGAGAGTATCCTTCACTGGTTACATAGCTGTTGGCTTTAATCTGGAGAAAATTCAGCTTCACAAAAAATTTTTTAGAATATTTCTGATTTCACAAAGAGAACTGAGCAGCTTGCTATTTTTATCTGTGATTAATTTGGCATTTGGCTTTCCAGTTAAAGTACTCTTCAGTGCACAGTAAAAGCTGCCATCAGCCAATTTACTGGAGATTCTCAGAACATACTTTAGTGGGGACCTTCAGATGTCAACTCCTGCTGAGAAGGACCCTTTGAAAGACAGCAGACATTACTCATGTAATTGTTTAGGCTTTCACTTAATGATAAATATTAAACTTAACATGCTGCTGTTAGTATTAACGTTGCTTCAAGTTCAAAGCAGCAGGAAAAAATGGCTTCTTATTTATAACTACTATTTTCTAAACCAGTAATAATACAACATAATTAATGTGTGCCAGATGGTGCTACATAAAATATTTAACAAAATGTTGGGCACGCAACCGAGACAGTTTAATCCTTTTATATCTTACAGCATCTGTTTTGCCTAGCTAGGACCCAGCTGCAAACAAATTCATAGTTATGTAATATGTTTGCTGTCCCCTGCACATTCGAGTGGCAACTATGTTCAACGCTGTTAACCAGACATCACGGCTCTAAAATGCATCTACTGCAATGCATATACGCTGCTAACAGACATATAGATTTTACGTGATAACCTTACGTTAGGAACACCAGGTGCAGCGCAGCGCAGTGCAGTGGTGGACCGGTTGTCATCAAAACCCACACATTTGCAATTTCAGTAGAAACACTGCCCAGTAATTTTTGGAGCGCTCAGAAAATATTAGAACTCCAGTGTATCACAAAAGAATAAAATAGGTTTTTTTGTGCCATGCTTTGGGCTAAAATAAATTTTTATTTACTCTCAAATCTTGGGTGGACCACTGCATACACACTGAGCATTTCAAAATAAGAGTCACATGCTGCATCTTTTAACACACATATTTTTTGATTGTGGAGGATGTGGTGTATACAAGTGGATTCTCAATATATAAAATGACCGTATTTACTGCAGAGCATTCAAATCAATACAACATGTCACCAGAAGCGTGCTAGAAGAAACTACCGTGTAAGCAGCCTTTTTTCGGATGGCTTGTATGGACTGCATTATGTCTTGCACAGACACGCACAACCTAAATATGGCTGCAGGATAATACAGAAAAACACGAGCTTAAAAATTAAGAAGGGGACTGAAATGCTTAAGTACTCTGTTTTGGTCATCAAAAAGATCCATGTTTTACACAAAAAGATGCATTATTTTTCTATAAAATGAACATGATATAAAAGAATTTTGATCATTGACAATGTGCTTAATGAAATTACTACTTTGGGTAACACTCATTTTAGGAAGGTACAAAGTTGCTAAAATTATTTGAGTTGAATAAGGTCCATTTTTCTGAGGGATCTGGTATCTAGCGCTTTTCGTGTAGCAGCTGATTAACACTGTGTAAAGCCATTTAGCCCTTCTTTCCAAATCTTTTCTCTCTGTAAAAATTTTAAACAGTATCTTAAATGCAAAAAAAAATGCACTAATGCCAGCTGCTTCTCTTTTCCATGGCAATGTGTACACTGTACATTGCCATGAGGAGGATTTAAGAAAAATCACTAATTATATTTCACAGTTGGTGCTTTTAAAGTTGTCTTTCTTAACAGCTTTTTATTTATCTGATATAGAAAAGGTCGGGTTTTGTACAGAGTATTCGTTATACGTGTTATGTATCTATAACACACATAAAGGTGGAAATACGCTAGGTCTTTTTAGCTTGCATCACTTTATTTTTGACTAAAAGCTCCAAAACACTGTGATTTAAAACTTTAAAAAAACCCTACTGAGTGTTTCATATGGAAGTTAAAAATCAGTTTGCTTAATATTTTCCTTTTCACTAAAAATCACTTGCACTTATCCCCTTCCCCAAACATGGTTTAAAAGAAACCGGCGTTGACCCAGGTGGATTCACCGTCGTCATTCAACCTTCAGGCTGCAGCCGCTGCCGCCGGGCTTCAGCGGGGCTCGGCGGGGGGGAGCGGCGACCCCCGCTCGCCACCTCCCCAGGCAGCACCCGCGCCGCGGAAGGAGCC
>WAAD01043283.1:298-11370 GCA_013389945.1 Fregata magnificens | reverse complement strand
CAGGCGGGCAGGCGGGCAGGCGCTTCAGCGAAGAGCTGGGAGGGCGTCGGAGGGGAGGGCAGGGTCAGCTGTGAGTTACGAGCCCTCTTGAACCCCGGCTTCCGCGTAGACCCGCNGTGTGGGAACATGAGGCGGGTTTTTGCCTGTGGGGGGAAATGCTGCCGGGGTTCGGACGGCCACGCATCACCCTTCGTTTTCCACACGATCAACTTTTGCCAAGACGAGGCCGAAATAAAGCCGATCGCAAGGTGAAGAGGGGTTCTGGCGGTCGCTGAGGAGTGCTGAGGTAGGGATTGCTGGGCTTCGGCTAGTTTTTAAAAAAATGAACGTGACCTACAGAGGCCGTGTCAGACGGGCCCACCAGAGCTGCCCCTTTCACAGAAGAGGGGAAAAACGCCTTTGCCAAACGACGGCTTTTCGGGTGCCTGTCAGTCTTGACTACTGCACATTTCGTTATGCAGTTGTTACGCTTTTTAAATGAATATAAAACACTTTGAAGATTTGAAGTGTCATAGCTTTCAATTTTTGCTCTACTCACTCAGACGAGGTGCAATTGTAGGTTTGTGGTGGATGCTCTTCGCATTTGCAGCTGGTATGGCGGTAGATTTACAGAATATATTTTAATAATTGCAGTGTCACATATGGATCTGGCTGCACATCAAAATGTCCCTCTTAAGAATTTATAACAAAATTCTGTTTAGTTTGGTTATGCATTATTTCTTTGACTCCAAAAGGGTCAGTCTCATAATTCAATCAGGATGTAGCTTTCAGAGTTGAAGGATGTAAAATGGCATGTGAAGCTAAAGTGTTTATAAAATTACACAAAGATCAAAGGAGCAAAATCAATGCTCTTTCAAAGAATTATTTAGAAATAGTTATTTCAAAGCATTGCTTTTACATCATTTATGGGTACGTTGCTAAGAGTTTTGCAGAACATCCTGAAGTCATAACTGCAACGTTTACAAGGAGAAAGGAAACTAATGAAAAATAAAATTGACTTTTAAAATATTAGCTCAAAATTGGAAAAAGAGGTCGTAAGTATGCTTTAAGGAAAGTAAATTGTATTGACATCTGGGTTTTAATTCAACATACAAAAACTCGGTCTGTTATTGCTAAATGTGACTTAAAAAGACTATTCTTGGTCTCAGTATTTGGAAAAGTAGTGTTTCATCATGGCAGAAGATATTACTATGTGAAATTATTATGTTACATTATATAATATGGAATGTATAGTATGGAATTACTTGCAGTCAGGTTAAGCCAAATTTTGCCTTTTGGCACAAGCCAACAGTTTTGACTTCATTGAGAACTGATCATACATAGTGAGCATAACATTTTCTTTTCACAATTTGTTTGCTCTAAAATAAGATGAAATTTGCTATTAAGAAGATGAAAAACATTATAGCTACCTATTATTAAAATATAGGGCAAATGGAAATAATAACCTAAATGAGTGTATCATGTACATACAGTTAAAATTATTTTAGAGGTATTGCTTTGCATGTGGTACAGTAATCATTTTAATGAGTAGGAGTGAATTATGGATGTGACTTTGTTTTTATGATACTTCAAGAGTGCTGGAAAATTAATTTGGTGTTTCCTTTAGTTAGTGTTGCAGAGGTGAACTAACCCTTTATCCTGGACAACTCTGATTTGACAAGACAAAATACGTGCTGATTTAAAATACAATCAAAGTATAAGTTTTGTTCCTTGCTCTGAATCTTAAACTGGCAGGTGAGACTTAAACGCACAAATTGAATCGAGATTAACAGCCGCCTATAGCACTGCTGTGCCATGCTGCAGACCTGTGGTAGCGTTTCCTTGGGAGTTCGTACACCCAAACGTTTTCCACTCAGTTTAACAGATCAGCTCCTTGTCCCTGCCAAACAGGAAGCTGCAAACCTTCCTGCTTGTATGGGTTTGTTGTGATTTTTCTCTTAAAATATTCTGTGCTTTCTTTAGAGATTCTTAGGAAGAAAAATGTGAGCATTGATTTGCGGAGAAACGTCTGTGTTGATTTGTGGAAGGATCTGCGGAAGGAAGTACTTGCATAGTTTCCCCACTTTTCAGAATGGTAAAACCTGATTTTTGTATGATAGTATGTGTTCTGAAATCTCCTACTCTGCGTCTGGTTTTGAGCAGAATATCTGTGAGCCATAGGATTGCATGTTCCAGTGTAGCCAAGACTGGAATAGAGCTGCATGAGCAAAATGCTACTGTGGCAGAAGGTAACACCAGTGTGCAACTTCAGCAGCACCCAGGGCTGCACTGGCAACTTGTGAGAAGTCTGAGGCCTGTGTCTTATTTGCATAAAGGTTTTACTTACATAAATTGTGGATTTGTGTTTACTTCCATGATGCATACCCTCTAAATCTATATTAATAAATGGTTCTACTTTTAAGATTCTACATACTTGTTCTTCCTTTTACTCCTTGCCCTATCTGCACTTGTATACACACTTTCTGCTGCTTGCATTCAGCATTCCTCACTGCTGTTGTCACAGTCCATCTTCAGTCCTTACTGACAGGTCAACAGTGAAAGCGATGCAATGGTTAAAAGTGGTACAAAGAGAGATGATGAAATCCTGAATCTTTTACAGAAAAAGTCCCCTTGGCTTCAGAGTGACCAGAATTTTTACCGTGAGGCAGCCTGACATGAGGCAGCCTTTTCACGTGCCCTAGCTGTTGGGCAGGGAGAAGGATCACAGTTCTTCTGTCTGCTGAAAGCTGAGTGGAGAATATTAGTGTCAGTGAACTCACGAGGAAATGCTGTGCCTTGGCACAGACCTGTAACGTTAACACTGTAGGTGGCTGTTAATCAGGAGACTGCTGCTGGCAATAGCTTCTCTGTAGAGTTCAGGAAGCTGTTTGGCATATTGTGTGTATTTACCATAGAATCCATAGCACAGGTATTCAGAAAGGAATGGTTTGTGCTCCATTTAGCTCTTAATCTAAAGACTGACTGTCAGTCTGTAGTTGATCGTATCTATTTCTTGATCAGTTACAAACGACATGGCGGTATATTATGCTGTTATTAATCAAACTTGTAAATGCATTCATTAATATGGGCCACGATGCTAAGCTATTAGGGGATAGTTTAATTCTACTTTCCAATTATCAGGCCAGAAACTTTAATCTTTTAAATTTGAGTTGAACGTAAGAAACGTCTTCCCTGCTTTCTATGTGCAGCTCTTGTACCTCTGTTCATATTGGTAAGTGCTAAGCAATATTGCAGTTCAAAATTCTGGATAGTTTCATGTCTACAATATGTAATTTTATTTTGCTGCTTGTTGGCAGGAGATTGATGTGCTAGGTAAGAGAGAAGGCAGAAATCATCCCAATAACTTGAAAGTCCCGGAGTAACGAAAAATCATAAAAGTTCCTGCAGCAGCTAGCAGCTGCCAGGCATGTATTAAACATAGTGATAGAAATACAAGGCTGTCACTTTTGTACTCTCAACCTTTGAAATCGCAAGACAACCTCTGAACACAAGAAAGCAAAACAAATTTGCAAAAAAAATGCCAACAAGAAATGGTCAAGAATAGCCACCCTTTCCGTGCTTGTATGTGTAGTGATGGGCTTTGGCTTTATTTTTTAAACGGGAGAAAAAGATACTTGCAGGAAATATGGAATGTAACAGCTGGCTTTTCTGACTTTTGTTCAGTAAATTGAATAGAGTTAGTAAACCTGCTTTGACTTACGGACATTCTGGTAAAAGTGATTTTGATCTTTCTAAATGCTTACTGTTAACTAAACACTTGACTGGTAGTGATTGGATGCTTGGCAATTCCTAAAGCATAGAAGGAAAAGTAGGCAAAAAGATTGAAGACCATACAGAAAGTATGACTCACGATCATTTTAAAGGGAGGGGGGAATCAGTACAGAAATAAAACTTCCATTTTATATGTCATTTGAGATATTCTATATCTTTTCTGCTTAATGAAGTAGTGGTGGGAGATTTTTTAAAATGGAAAGGGACGCTTAGACAGAGAGAGATCTGTGTAGTTAATATTGAACGTGATCTTGTTCTACTTTTTCCTGTCTGCTGCAATATAAATATGACTTGCAGTTAGAATTGTCACCAGTGACCAAAATATTGTGATGTGACTAGATTTGTTTGGGGAAAAATTGTAAACTTAAAGGAGGAAAAGCACTGATGCCCACTAGAATAAGTTAATTTGTAGGAAAGATGGAAAACTTTTTTTTTTCTCTCAAAATGACCACTGAACAATTTTTAGAGTAAGATATAAAGTTACCATGGTGCTTCTAGACTTCATAGTGCTTCCTTTGTTATAAATTATGTAAAATGTGTTACTTAAAATCACAGTATCATATTAATAAAAAATACTAGTGTACTGTATATATTCATTCAGCTTCCTGGTTTGTAGGCAAACTATTAGTTGTATTGTAGTTTGTAGTAGTTAGGTTTGTGGATAACAGTCTATATGTTATGATAGCACACCATTAAAGAATCTAATGTTAACTACAAAGTATGGATAGTTTATTGTCGTTAGTAGTGGTGTTTTTAGTTACAGTGGTATATGAATATAAATCTGCGTTAGTAATATGTATTACTTCTGAATCTACATCTTAACGTTAGGCTTTCCCTTCTCCCTTCTCCCGTGGATCTCTTTTGAAAATGCACGAAGTAGTGATCCAAAGAAAACTTGAAATCATTAACACTCAATTATATCAATTAGAAAATGCTTTGAACTACATTGTTTAAAGTATAAGGACTGGTGTTATACCTGCAATCCCAATGTGGTTCTTAGACACTTTATCTAAGGAAGTGCAGAGGAATATGGAGTTCAAAGAAAGTTTATTCTTTGGAGAAACATGGACTGTGATGTTCTCTCGTTTAAAAATGAACAAGCAAAAATTTATGAAAAGGTATGAGGTATAGCTGTAACACTAAATATTTCACCGGTAATTCTTGTAAAAAGAATACTGCTGCTAAATCATATTAAGATGCTAAGAAATTTCATCCCATAATGGTACAGTAAGAAGCAATGTAAAAAGACAGATTTTACAAGAGAATAACATTTTTGTAATTTATCTGAAGCATTTAAGAAGTCTGCCATTAGCAGTACTAGTGAAATTTTGACCTGAGAATGTTAACAAGATGCATAGATATGTACATGTTTTGTCATGCTATTCATGCATCTGAGACCCATGTAATGCTTCCTCTTCTTTTCTAAATAGCTCTTTGAAAGTACTTTTATTAAAGAAGTTTGTTAAATGTTTAGGGGGAAAATGGTAGGACTGAATTTTTAAATACAGTTGTGTCCGAGGTCAAGTGTTTAATTAGAATTTCTACTTACCATTTCGTTGAAAGTGTGCTCCAACTACTTCAAAGTTTAAAAAAATTGAATCATTTGTCTCCTTGGTGCATAAATGTCTGTCTCCTTTTTGCAGAATTCAAATTTCGGCCATCCAGCATTTTCTCGTGTGATTTAGGTTTTTTTGCTGAACATGGAATCACACTGAGAGGGAGTGAGTAGAGAAAAGTTTCAGGTGTGAAATATAAAGTAAACATTGTCATTGGGATTTGTCACCGAACAGTATAGAGAGCCTACCTTTGATTTAGACTGCAGAAGTTACCTGACCTCAACAAAAATAAAGCCACACAAATACAAGCATGCTTAGAATTGCCCTTCAAAGGCTACAAATCTTCTAAGTTTTTTTTAGTACAGTGAGCTAGTAGCAGGGGTGAGTGCTTCCATAATCTCTTACCATCTGATTTAGTATGAGACTTGTACTCCGGGTTGATGGTTTGCTAATCTTGCTAGTTGCAGGTTTTAACCTCTTTCTGCTTTTCTCCAACCAGCATAGCCAGTCTGCTGCCTTAAGCCACTAACTGTATTTTACCTCTTTTCCTCTCTTCTGTACCTTTTCTCTGCTTGCCACCAGTTCTTCACGGTTTTTTTATTAGTGTTAACACCAATAAGTAACTAAAAATCACGCCCTTTATTATAATCTTAAAAGCATACAGACCCACAGAAGAGAGAAGTTAAACACATGCAGTCTGTGTAACAAGTGAGCTGTGTGATCCTATTAAATAAAATATGGAAAGGTAGGGGTGGTTATTTATTTCATTTTTGCCAACTCTTAATATATTGTTACCATCTCCAGCCTCCTCATGGAGTTCTCCTTTGTATAAGCTGCCTTTTATAGACCGGTATGCCCCAGCTTATTAACAAACAGAAGGAACTAGAAATATGAAAAAGTGTGGATATGTCTGTGATAGAAAAAAAAAAAAAAGAAAAAAATTAGTTGGGCTATATTGTTAGTAAATATGGTTGTCTTAATAAATCAGTGAGTATACTGTAGGTCTGAGCATAAAATGTTCGAAAAAAATTCTGTAAGCATATAAAAGTGGTAAAGGAACATGTCCCCATTTAGCATAGCAGAGAAGATACTGTGTTTTAAGAGAAGCTTAATCTGGAAACAGCATGTACCCTGAAGATGCTGTATTGCTCTACAGGAGGTCATCTTACAGGAACACAGAAACGGTGAAAGTGCAACTTTGCCTCTGCATTGCTTCAAGGTCAATTAACGGAGAGAGAATACCCAGCTGCATAGTCATTCTCAAATTGTACAAAAAATGCAGCTGAGAGTTGCAACTATAAAAGGGAAATGTAATTAATGCTAATACAAAAAGTATTTATGAAACATTAGACTGAAATATACACAAACCCATTCATAATTCAGGAAATAGGGATATAGAAATGGAGAAATTAAGTTGTGTCTTCAGGAAGCATTCTTTTGAATGTCTGTAAAAAGCAGGACTTGGCAAATCTATGTATAGTTACAAATTAGAAAAATTCCTTGGCTAATGAGGATACACTGAACCTAAGGTATCAATAAAAATAAATATATTTTAACCTAATAGCTGTGAAGGTAACTTGTGTGTCTGTAACATCCTGTTGCTGGATCCTTTTTGGCAGCAATTCTTATGTCCTGTGTGTTTACATGTATCCACCTGAGGTATGCTCAGTAGTACAATGCAAGTTGCCCATCAGTTCTTTGCCATTACACAACCCACAAGTCAACAATTTTGAAATGGAAAGATATTAAACTGTAGAGCAGGTACAAATAATACATCTTGAAGAACAATAGGTTGCTAAATATTTGCAAATGAATGAAATACAACTGTAAACACATAGATTTGTATTTTGAAACAGAAGAGTTAACTGTCTTAAAACCCAAATGGTGATTTGGCCTGCAAGAAGAACCTTTCAGCAGCATGTTAGTGTATGGT
Organism: Fregata magnificens; assembly: GCA_013389945.1. Lineage (NCBI taxonomy): Eukaryota > Metazoa > Chordata > Aves > Suliformes > Fregatidae > Fregata > Fregata magnificens. Next base: position 4,110 of record WAAD01043283.1, on the reverse strand, counting down.
AAGATGTGGAGGGAAAAGGAGTCCTGCTGCTCCCACTTTGCTGATCCTGTTCCTTAAGCTACATTCTGCTTTTGCTCCTACTATAAAATTTTGGAGAAAATCCAGTTAGTATTCATAATAATAGTTCTGCTGGACTGCCCCAAACCTGCAGTGCAGAAGGCAGGGAATTCTCTTGCGGTTGGGCCTGCAATGCTTTGGGTGTTTTGTCTGAAGGATCTGTAAATGCAGCCTTTTGCAGCGCAGCAGAAAGCCGTTGCTGTCGCAAGAGCACTTTGATGAATGGGAGGGAACTTAACAACTTACGTTGCCTGTCCTAGATGTCTAGGCTGCACTGGTTGCAGTCACATAGAACTAGCTTAGGTCCATTTAAATTAATGGCTGAAATGGTGTTAGCCAAGTCTCTGCAACAAATGCAAGCCATCAAACTGTTGATCAAATTCTAAGGTAGATTTTGCAAGTTGTGTTGAAATGAGAACTGATACCCTATGCAAGTATGATGCTACCTGACGTAACTGACAATTTAGTAATCCCAGGCAATTCCAAAATTTTAGTCCTCTTCAATGTCTAATAATCTCTGATTTACCGAATGTTCATGGTAATGAACTTCAAATAGAAATTGTTTATACTGCCTTTAATTGATACTTTTGTGTCCTTTACCACCTTTTAAGAGAAAGGTTAAATGCCATCAGTGTTTTTTTTCTGCATGTAGCGTTCACTACTTTATCTACTTCTGTTATATTCACTAAATTTACCTCCTCTCCAAACAAAATAATGTTAATCTTTTAAATCTGTCCTTGTATGGATGACTGTCTCTGGTTTTAATCTGTTTATGACATTCTCTGGTGCTTTTCTGTTTCTGATATATCTTTTTTTAGATGGATGCTGTTAGTGAGCACATCATTTCTAGAGAGGTCATGCTATATATTTATGTAATGGTATAATATTTAAAATCTGCATTAAAAAGACATGGTTGTGAACATCTTTCTTTGGTTTACTCTGTCCCTTAAACTGACTATAATAATTGTTAGGTCTTTTTTCGGCAGTAGTTTCAGTCAGTTTAAATCTCATCAGCGAGTAGTAAAAATCTTTGTCTGGAGCATATGTTCATGTCTTCTGGTGGTTGCTCTGACTTCTGTCTGAGAATTGGAGACCCTTTTGGAGCCATGCCCTTCAAGGTGATGTGTGTAGCTTGTGCCGTTTCTTGAGGCGGTGGCCTTCTTCAGGTCTTTCACACTGCCTTTGAAAGCTGTTCTTACTCGAGCTACTTAGCTAGCCACTGATCTTGCCTTTTTTCCTCTTCTCTCTCTGTATCTTCCCCAAGTTTGTCCTTCTCTTGTTGTTTAGGGTATATAATTTTTTGAATGGGTTCCCATAATGGAGAAACCTTAAACTTTGCCTTTTTTTTGGGTAGCAGGCTTTCTACTGATACTCTTCAGTGAGACCACGTTGGTAAAAAACCTCATTTTTTGTGGATTCCCAAAGATAAAGGACAGTGGTTACTTGATGAGGTGCTTTAGGACAACTTACATATATTTTTAAAGTCTGGGCTGCTCGCTGCCTGCAGTTTCTGCATCTACAGTACTTTTTTTCCCAAAGGTCTGTCATGTATTCCATTCCATCAGGAGACAAAAGAAGACATTTAGTTTGCACTTCTTAGTAAGCTATACAAAGATCTTTGGCTGTTCCAGGTCAACAGTCAGCCTCCAGGCATTAAAATGACTCCTTGAAAACTATCAAAAAGAAGTAACTGAATGTATATTATTACTTAACTAGAAAGGTGCCTTCCAGTCAATATAACATTAGAATAGGTAGAGGATAGACTGGTAAATAGATTGGCACATGCATTTAAGATACAAAACAATGTGGGGGGAAAGTGCTCTACAAGTACTGCAAAGTTTATACATCATAGAGGTGAGCAAACATGAGAAGAAATAATGTATAAAACGTGAAGAGACTGATGTTTCAAACTGGAGCGCAAGTTATGCAATATACTAGAGACCTGGATAGTGTGGATGTAGGTTTTTAAAAAGTACCACCTTCTTCTAGAATGATAGAACTTCAGTCCCTCATAGATAAGCTTTCAGGTTTAGAGGAGGTCCGTAATTGCATGGCACCAGGTAAATGATATAAGTGCATTTTGCCTTTATTATTACTAAAATTATCTTAATGTTCTTGAGTCATAGATTTTAAAAGTGTGATAGTGGTATGGAGATGCTAATAAAACCATGTAATTATGTAATTTTATAAAAATTCTTCTTCCAAGACCTTGGCCACGCTTCCAGAGAAAAGGGGCTGAGATGAGAAATTTAACTCTGCATAAACATAGCTGTAGCTCTTTGAACACAGGAATGCAGATGTACGCTGTTCATTTAAAGCAATGTTAATAAATTACTTTTTTTATATAGGTATATCTGAACCTTCTTTTATTGCTAAAAGTGAAGATCGTTTGTTTAAACATTTATTTGAAGACTATCAAAGATGGGTTCGTCCAGTGGAACGCTTGAATGACACAATAAAAATAAAGTTTGGCCTTGCAATCTCTCAGCTAGTAGATGTGGTATGTATAGCAAATAAGTTTGTTTATTTTTTTCCCTGATTCTTAAAATTCTGGAACATAATGTCATATGAAATAATTGTGCATATTTTAGCTTAAAGACAATAGATTAAGCCTCTAAAATTATTATCAGCGTAATAAAAAAATACATTGTAGGTGGGGGCATGAAGAAGTGGTTGCAAAGAGGTTGAGAAGACATGGCTCTTATGTTTAGCGGCGTTTTCAGAAAAAAAAAATGAGTGAAATTCTTAAGCCTAGGGAATTGAGTTTTAATTTATTTAGTCAATGGGAAAACCACATATTTTTAAACTTTATCAATCCCATTTTTGTAAAATTCAGGAGCACTTGCAAATACTGCTCTTTCCCCCCACTTAAGCAGCAAAAAATCCTCTAAGCCTTCAAATATGTCACTTCCATAGGAACGAAGATTATCTCTTGGCATTGCCTGTGATATAAAAGAGATCAACTAGATTTTTTTCCCCCCTGGTACTTCGGCATATTCTTTTCAAATTGAATTCACTGTTTATAGCTATAAGAGGACTTTTTCTTCCACATGTTGGCTGTTCCTTTATGTTTCCATAGAAAACCAGTAAGACTGCATAAAATACAGTCAAATAAAAAACTGGAAGGGAGGAGGGAGACACAGGAGGGGAAAAATACAACTTTTAGCAGTTAAATAATCAAAGGTCATAACTGTATGTTTAAAAAGTCCTCATATAAACATACTTACCAGTGACTGGAATGCTTTTAGAAGTGTGTTTTGTATTTTAAGTTACAGACCTCTGTGAACTAAAGCAGGTAGTTACTATGAATGTACTGTGCAGATTTTTTTTCATAAAATATGCTTTATTTTTATAGGATGAGAAGAATCAATTGATGACAACAAATGTCTGGTTGAAACAGGTATGTGTAAAATGTCGATGAAAAATTCTGACGCTTCATAACTGCAAGTCAAAAGTTGGAAGAAACTTTTCTAATTAATTGTATATTAAAAAAACCTTAGTTGTTGCATGAATTTTTATTTTACGTAGTATCTTTAAAAAATGTCCCTGGAAACGTTTTAAAGGATTAATTGTTATAAAACTCTTAAAAACCAAAAACAAGCAAAAAAAGGTAAATTTAAAATACTTACCTAATTAAAAGAAATCTGATATGGCATTGCATGGCCATGTAATATACCAAGGTGTGTGTATCCAACCATAAAAGTTACTGCTTCAGTACATAAGCTTTCTTTCAAAACCTAATATTAAGAAAAGTA
>WAAD01043281.1:4682-15810 GCA_013389945.1 Fregata magnificens | reverse complement strand
GGCTGTGTGGTGCTTAGTTGCTGGCTGGGGTTAAACCACAGCATAAGTGCAAGCATTTCACTCCAGTTACTTTCTTAAATGAGAGGATCTGACTAGGTATTTTTTCAAAATATCCCTTTGACTACTTCAAGGGAGTAATCTCTTGCTTTTTTTTTATCAGTATCCTTGTCATTAGAGAACTGATGTCAGATGTTTTCATTTTGGTTTTAATTGAACTAGCTTAACTTGGTAGTCACTGACTTAATTTTTACTGTTTTTTTTTTTTTTAATTTTTCAAATATATTGAAGGCATGATAATTTCATAGAACTCAAAATGCAACATTTCAGCTTTTGCCTTTTTTATACTTTTATCTCCCATATCATAATTATTCCACTCTCCACTGTCTTGCTTTTGGCATATTTTTTACCTTTGCTAATACAGCTTGTAACTTATGTCCGCAAATTTAACAACCTAAAACTTCTTTAACTGCATCTGACATTTTAAATTTGAAAACAAGTGATAAAATTTGGGTGGATTTCATAGGCCCAAATAATGTACTGAGGTAGATGTCAGATACTAATGTCTTATCTTTGTTCCTTAGGTAGAATTCAGAAAGATTTCCACTTCAACATGTGGTGTAACTGGTGTGTCCCAGTGGAGATAGTGTCAGCTATTTATTATTGCCCTTCCTATTTCTGCTAATGAAATTGACCTGCTATTAAAGTTAGGCTGAGTAGGGTAGAAACTTAGTTATATCAACAGCAAAGTTTAATCTGACAAAGTTAATAGAATTTCTTTCTGCAGATTTTTCAGAACACAGCATCCCAGAGTCTTTCTGCATGGTGGTTTGGGAAAAAGCGTTACAGCAAAATACGATGTAGTTTCATTAGAGTTTCTAGAAAAAATGCCTTCCTCCAACAATATTTAGAGAACCGAAACAGACTTGCTTTAACCCATCATAATATAAAAGGATGTTTGTGGTGCTGTACAAAGAATATTCTTGTGCTCTTATAGAGCAAATTATGGCTCTACTCTGTATTAAATTTGAATTTCATGTTTTTTCAGTGAAGTGCTGTTCAAGTGATTAAGGGTGTATAATCTTTCTCAGTATGATGTATAAATTCATTCTGCTTTCACTTCATGCCTCCCCTTTACGCTTACAGGCCGGTAGCAGAACATTAACCTCCGTTTTAATTCTACAATGTTAACACGTAGCTCTATGTAGGGAAGATGGTAAAGAAAATCAAATCATATGCCTCAGGGATTCGGACAGTGGCCTGCATGGGGGTCAGAAAGACTCCCCAACTGCAAACAAGGACATATGCCAGATGAATCTTGAAGGTGCCTTGTCTTTTTTTCTGAAGCACCAGTCCCTGCTGTAGCTGGAAATAGGATACCAGATCAATTGGCAGGAATCAGATACATTCAGAAGGTTCCAAACTCAAATTTAATCACTGCCTGATCACATCAGAGTAAAACAACGGTCGTCTTCCCCTCTCTTTCCCCTGAAATGAGAGGTTGATTTACTAATCATCTAATTAAGTGCAGGACATGGTGTTTGAAATGCCAATAAGACGTTTGTATTTCTGAAGATATGGTGAGAGTTAAGAATATAATGTGGGAAGTGTCAAAACTGACTTTCACATTAAGTAAAAAATGGATAATCTTTGGAGAGTTATGAATCTGAATGGGATTTCTGAGACCTAAGACACAGAATATAAAAATAAATAAATGAAAAGCATCTCATGGGTAGGAGTGGAAATGCAATCCAAGACCTAAATACATGTACAGAGATTAAATCCATAGCCTTGTGGATCAGTTACATGTCTGTAGGAAGTTATCAAGATGCCAGTGGAAGGTGACCCTTGTATTAGAAAAAGTATAGTTAACCTGATTTTTTTTTAAATATTTTTTTCTTTCTCTTCAAACCTTGCCTCTCCTATGTTTCAGATTTTTCTTCAAATATTTAAATTTTGCTACAAGTTCAACGGGTTAGAGTTAAAAGTGTTCTGAAGGTATTTGGCAATCCTTAAATCTGGGTTATGGAACCACCGTGTTCAGGACTCCTGATGTGAACACGGTGTTCTTAATGTATCCAAGCATCAGCATGTTTTTCCACTTTAGTTCCACAGGTTGATTTGACAATTCAGTCATGTTAAGGACTTGTGATGAAAAATTTCTCATTGACCTCGATATTTGGTATACAGCAGGATGCTGTGTTTTGAAAAATACCCAGAAATCTTTATTTTCTAGAATATTGGGGGTTTATATACAGTTTCAAAGGGATGCACACAAATATTTAATAACTGTAAATTCTATAACGTTACCTTTTCTTAAATTATAGGAAGCTTTTAACTCCATGATCACATACTAGTTTTGGAATAGAGTCTCTTTATTCAGTACACAGGCTGGGCGGTTTTAGATTAGTGAATGTGGAGTATGTTTATTGCTCAAGGAATGGCCACAGATCATCTTTACACAACTCAGTTCTGATACAGAAACAGTTATTAATTCTCTTTCATGCATAATTTTCTCCCCCTTTATCTTGTTAATCTGAGACTGAACGTTTATTTTAGTTTTCACAACACTCCTGTGAAGTGAGGTGGTTCTTGTTTCTCTATTTATCCCTTTTAAAACAAGGTTAACAAATATCTTTTAAATTTAAGCATCAGGTTGGAGACAAAATACTTTTCTTTTTTTGTTTCTGAGTACTTAACATTATATAGAACTTAACATTTTTGAAGCACAGCTCCAATTAAAAAATTTCAATTTAAACTTTGAAAACTTTGGACACTGAACTTCTCAAAGGACACAGATAATTAAGACTGCTAGTGGTGTCTAAACAGTAATGGTTGTAAGAATTTGAACGTAAGCACAATTTGTTATAAAGTAAATAAATGTGTGATGTTATAGGAAGCCAGCTACTTTGAAGACAGTCTTCCTATAATAAATGTTATATATAAAGAAATTTCAGGAATTCTCTTGTGAAATAGTGATAGCACTGTCATGGGTATGTTGTTCACAGAAGTCAGTAGCTGTGTTGGTCAAATTTATAAAATCCAAACCTAGAAGAATATTTATTGTAAATTACCATATCGTCTTATTTTTTGTATATTTAGTATTCCAGTTCTGTTTTAAATAGTAATACTTTAAATGTAAAAATTTATCATTATTTGAACTACATATCTTAGTAAACTTATGCTAAATTCATGGAGAGTGCTTGGGGTTTTCTATTTGCTTTTTTTTATGGATGAAAGTATTACTATGAATGAGAGAATGAAGGGACTCTCCAGAGTTATGGAAATATAACTGTCTGGCTTAATAAACAGTTTGCAAAGATCAGTAGTTCTAACTTTTTACTTGAAATTGTGGGTGCCGTGGGCTGTGCAGGTTTTTTTGTTGTTTTGGGTTTTTTTTTTTTCCCAAGTAGCCCCACAAATTTCATCAGTAACATTTTGATGGTGTGAACACATGTTAACTAGCAGGAAACTGTGGTGTGAATTATTGGTTCCTTGGGAATCTGGCAGCTCATTTTCTTTCTTAATAAAATCAGTTGTTCTGACAAGCAGAGATGGACTGCACCGGACTGTGCCAAGAAAGATGAGAAGTACATCCTCTACTGAAGGTTCTGGGGAGGTGAAAGAATTAGAAGAATTAAAGATAGTCTTTGTATTTTTAGGCTGTGAATTCTATTAGTGAGTAATAATAGAAATTATAATGGCTACTTACTGCCTGGACGGCCGCCTCATTTACATCAGTATCACTTTGGTGGCTGCAGTGTCCCATTTATGTTAATGTGTAAATGGAAACTCTTAAAAATAACAGCTTAAACTGGCAGGTCTGTTACAGATAGGTTATTAATATTTTCCTCCTCTTATCATGGATTGGTATAGAATGTCATTGAAAATTGTTTTTGCTGTTACAGATGTTTGAACGAGGCTGTAAAAAAAAAAAAAAATCAGTGCTGTGATCAGCTGCAAAGGGTAATGCAACTGTAATGACATCCCTTCTTGAAATTAACTTTATATTTGCCATCTAGCTTTTGCTGTGCAAGCTAACTCCTGTCTACTCTACTAAGAATGTTCTAAGAGCCAATTTAACACAGTTTGTATACTTTTCTGCTGGTGTTGTCATGTGGTTAATAGGTTTATTGAAATTTACTCTGAAGATTTGTATAGTGAAAGCCATTATTAAGACTAAGAGAGATTGTTGCTTAGTAGCATCCTTGGAGTGAGGTCATGGTGACTCCCCCTGCCTTTGTCTATTTAGGGGGCGGTTAAGAGTGCTGCAAGGGGTACCCAAACTATTCACAGGATGGATTACCGTGCAGTCCTTATGAGACTTAATCCTGTCTTCCCTACAAGATCAGCTGGGACCTAGAGAGAGAAGGCTTCACATTACTCCTCACACTTAATTCACCTGGCAGCATAGCAAAATCTGCTGGGGAAATGAACTAGATTTAACAGCTATTGGATCAGGGAACTGAGCTGTCACACTCTGAATGAGATAGCTACCTGTAGTCAACAGCAAGGGATTACAGGAGAAGTACAGACTGTATATAGACTCTGCAACTGTAATAGTATTTCAGCCAATAGGTTGGACTTTCCTAGTCATGTGCAAGAGCGAAAGAATTGAAGTTCATTGTAATGGTTTCTATTTATCAAACTGAAAAGCTCAATAAAAAGTTTGTTTTACTGAACTGGGAAGAGCACCAAGGGCAATTTTGCCTGCTTTTCTACCTGCCCAGCATGCAGAAGGATATGGAATATTTAATCCTGGACTGTGATCCAAGCTGCTTTTGACTATGATGAGAACAAAGGGAGTTACTTCCTCGTTCCTTTACTTTCCCTTTTTGTCTAGAGCTTAGATTTTAACTTGGATCTTTATGTACATAGGTGGCAACTTGCTAGGAAGACTTCCACTGAGAAGGACACTATGTTGTGTGTGTTTGGAGCTGGAAACTGTTCCTACCAAATTTGCTTTGTAAAACATAATTTTAAAATGGTTTGGGTCCCTGGTGATATAAATCAGCACAAAATCAATTTAAATGAATAGAACTTGTGGTCATTTGTACTTGATCTTGTCCAGTGGGTCAAGATTTCAGAACAGTGGATTTTTTTGTGACCTTGCTCTGGCAATTGATAGAGTGTGTGTGTGCGCACGCATGAATGTATGTAAATATTTACTGGTAGGTGACTGATGGAAATGGTGGATTGCTGTCTCTGAATAGTCTCTTTGGCTTGCATGAGACTGCTGTCACAGCAGTTGCCCAGATGAGATGCTACAAGTTACACATTTGTAACTATATAAATCTGTGCTTTGCTGTCTTCAGTGTTTATTTTGCAGAATGTCAAAGTTGTGCATACAGTATGGGTAGCTAGATTTGTGACTACTGAATTTAGGTGGGAAAAGATTGTACTTGAGGAAAATTATAATTACATGTAAGTGAAACTGGCTATTTTTACAGGCATTAAATGTTGGGGTGGGAGGAATGAAGGAAGACCACCTTATTTGGTATGTATTTGTTTCCTGTAATAGATCTGTTTGTGGCTTTTTTATCTTAAAGTGCTCTCACATCATCTGCATTATATCTGTATTGCAAGATTTTGTCTTAGGCTTGTATGTAATTTAGGATGTAGCATTCCATATCTTGTGTAAATCCACTATTATAAATGGATTGAAGAAATGGTAATTTTCAGAGCATTGAGAATTTTCTTGGTGTTATATCAGATTGTGCTGCTTTTGGCTGGGGTAGAGTTAATTTTCTTCATAGTAGCTCGTATGGGGCTATGTTTTGGATTTGTGCTAAAAACAGTGTTGATAATGCAGAGATGCTTTAGTTGTTGCTAATTAGTGCTTACGCTAGTCAGGGACTCTTTCAGCTTCCCATGCTCTGCCAGGTGCACAAGAAGCTGGGAGGGGACACAGCCAGGACAGCTGACCCCAACTGACCAAAGGGATATTCCATACCATATGGCGTCATGCTTAGCATATATAAAGCTGGGGGAAGAAGAAGGAAGAGGGGGACGTTCCGAGTGATGGCATTTGTCTTCCCAAGTAACCATTGCGCGTGATGGAGCCCTGCTTTCCTGGAGATGGCTGAACACCCACCTGCCGATGGGAAGCAGTGAATGGATTTCTTGTTCTGCTTTGGTTGTGTGTGCAGCTTTTGCTTTCCCTGTTGAACTGTCTTTATCTCAACCCATGAGTTTTCTCACTTTTACCCTTCTAATTCTCTCCCCCATCCCACCGGAGGGGAGTGAGCGAGTGGCTGTGTAGTGCTTAGATGCTGGCTGGGGTAAAACGAAGACACAGGTTAATGAAGTAGATACAACTTCAGCATTTTTTTCAGTGGTCATTGTTGCGTTAAAGGCTAAAGTAGCCCAAGTTGTCGTTGTAAGTCCAGTCGTGTTCAGTGCACTGAATGATCATGATTACAGATGCACAAATAACGTGATACAGTCTAGTTGCGTTCCATGAACTACCACGGCCACCCTTAAAGAGTTTGGTCATGTTCAATGAGAACTATCATGGCTAGATTAGTGAATAGCGCAGTTTATTAAAGCAACAGATACACAGGTTCTTTGGATTGCCGGTGATAAATTCACTGTCTGCAAAGCACGTGCAAATACCAAGACTATGAGTAAGACCACTTGGCTCCAAACACATTAAAAGACGTAAAGCGACTCTATAGAGATTTCCAAGTTGCGTGCAGAGGCAGTTGGTATGACCAAGTGTTTGAATCTTAGCCAAAGGCGTCCTGATGGGGGAGAAGAGAGGCTCAGCCCATCGACTGATCTCAGAAGTCAGAGTGGCACACAATGATGGTGTCTTCCCTAACATCTTCTCTCTCTTAAGCTATTTTTATATTATTTTTTACCTTTCAGGTGGAGCTTGAGTGACTCTAGTCAGACATACTTTTGTTATGATTGGTGTAAAACTTTCTCGCTTCGCTTTTAAAGGTATAAACTAGAAAAATTCAAAGCGCAAGCTCAGTGAGGGGTGGTCGCACCTTGGAGGCGGGTAGCTTTTGGGATGGAGGTGTGTTTTGGCATTATAACGATATTATAATGAGCAAAGTTCACCAAAAGGACAGCATTTTGTCAAAACACAACAGACCGTTGGCCCAAGGTAGCAAATATGTAGCTTATTGGTTCCATGGTACCTTCAAGTTCCCATATTATCACAGAGCCTGGCCACAGTGTCTCTGCTCCGCTCCACCCTCCGTGCAGTTCCTCTTAGAGTCGGCACACCAAGTTCCCCTGGTGTTGCTAACGTCTAAGGTTGCAGGCCTAGGGAACTTCCGTGGAATGGATTCCTTGCATGCCAGCCACACTCCACCCTGGAAGCTTCTTCAATGCTGTACCTTTATTTAAAATGTGAATATAAGTTTAATTTCTAGGTCACCTCCAGCAATTATTCCACAGTCATATGAAGGCTTCCTGCTTTCCAAGCAAATGCTAAAATGGACATTACAAACTTACAAAATAAATCCAATGCTATAAATCACCATTTTTCTTAGGAAAAAGAATCAAACCTTTTTCTAAAACCAACCAACTTTCCTATCTTTTAAGTAGTATTTGCTAATTATATAGATGATACATTAATACACTGTAACATATGAATACTTTTTTGCTTTTATGAAATAATTTTTCTCTCATGGTCTAGCCTTGCATACCATGTTGTTTTATAGTATATTCTGGTTTTTTCACAAATCCCCAAATACTGACAAGGTACAGTAGTTCCTGAGGTAGTTATTTTGTTCCTGACATTCACACATAATGTTAGCTGCCACCTTCGTTTTAAAAGTTTGGAATGAAGGGAATAATTTCTGCTGTTTAAACTTCAGGGAAGAAGGATTTGATCAATATGACGCTGAAAACTGACACAGATACAGCAAATGGTTAGACTGCTGCTTTCATTACAAATGGATTTTGGGTAAGAAGATTCTGGAGAATAAGACTCAGCAGATGTGATACTAGCAGGCCTACATAAATTTCACCTGGCATTTCTGTTGTCAGTGTGAAGTCCGCTTAAGTGCACAATTTCATGGTTGGCCAGTTACCGTCCTTGGCTGAATTTATTTTCAGTGCTGGTGAAAAGGATTATTGGTTTGCCAGTTGCTGCTCAGAGGTTATAACTCTTGACAGAAAATACATATTCCATCAGAATCTCAATTTTTTAATTCAGTGTCTGTGTTTATTGATGGAGGTTAAATAATATTACTGGATCAACAGGCAGCTAACTGCACTTCTATGAGATAATTACATGACAGTAAATTGCAAAGTTTCTCTTACTTTGTTTTTTCTTAAGTAAACAGCAAAGAATGAATTCTTTTTCCATTACATTACTCTATGTATATAATATATATATAAGAAAACTCACTAATGATTCTTAAATAGCTCATACAGATGAAAAATTAAGATCCATTTATTTAAAAGTAGTATTTAATTCTTATGTGTCCATTGACCTGATGTGATATTAGTGTCTGCTAATAGCCTTGCTGGCTCCATGAGAATTTCCTGTGGCTATCATCTGGGATTTTGCTGTCCTTTAATCTAAGCTATTAGTCTTGTGAATGGAGCAGAAGATTATGAGCCCTCTTGTTAATTGTTTGTTTTAGACAATTTTTGCTTGCCATGGAAAGTAGTTTATGGAAAATCTGATTCCTTAGCTTTTGGTTGAAGGGAATTTTTTTCCCTTTTATTGTGAAGATGTAGCAGACATGATCTTCAGGAGACTAATTAGTGACAGTACTGATCTAAGACGTTATCTGTCAACTGTCCTGAAGATAGATTCCCATTCTAGTGTTGTCATCTGTCAAACTTTCAGTTTAGGAAGAGAAAAGGAGAGGAAACAATACAGGGAATGGAGGGAGGAGATAAGAAGAGAAACCTTGTCTAATATAGAAGATGTCCCTCTCCTTCCCTATGTCCCCTCTGTCCCTCTCCTTTTCCCCCTTCCCAGCAGATAGCTGCTGAATTGGTCTGAGGGGAAAAGAGCTCTTGCAGAAACAGCATGGGGGAAAAGTGTCACAGGCCTTGAAGCCCCATAATATGCTTGGCTCAGGCACTGACAAAATTGCAGATTTTGTGGCATGTTAACAACGATACAAAACCTGAGGAAAGATCCACTGTCTTGGGTATTTTAAGTCTTACCCTAAAGACTTGCAGTTGGATTTGTAACCAGCCTGCTCCAGAGCACCACAGAACCTTGTTTATATCCTATTGTTAATATGTTCTTTATGCACTCTTATAAGAGCTGGTTTTAATTCTGTTTTTTATTCTTTACATTACCTTTGGAGAAGGATAGTCTGCTTTCTTGTCATAGTCACATTTCAAACCCTTTACAAAAGGATACCAGTGTGACTAACAGCATGTGTGTTTCCAATAGCATCTATTAGGATTTGAAACATTGGTAAGGGCTTGGCTAGTCCTAAATGCTTAGAAAAATCTTTTGCAAGTTCCACTCAAAAGGATTTTGTAGCTTACATTAAGGTAGAGCTTAATTCAGCTTGAAAGAATCTGAAGCCATCGTGTAGTTTCAGCTCCTAAGCTGTTTATACTAAAATTCATAATACTTTTGATTATTAGCCAAAGGATCATTTGGACTCTTATTCAAGTGCAAAGTATTAAGTTTCAGAACTCTCTGAATCTATACTGTCATCTTGCCAGACCAGTCCCTTTCTAAATATTTTAGTTCTCTGTTTTAAGTATTGACAGAATGTAAGACATCTATGTCTAGTTCTTATCCGAACAATTTTCAGACCAGCGTTTTCTGGTTTACTTGGAATTTGGCTAGCCTCATTTTTAATTAAAAAAGAAATACAGCCAACACATCTTAAAAATTATATAATGAAGTCCATTGACTGCTGTGATTGTATTATATTCTGTATTGTTTAATATAAGAGCTGCTCAGGGAATTTTCCATCAAGTGTTAAGTATTATCTTTACTCGCTTGTACAGCCAAATTAGACTGAGTCACAGCTTAAACTCATGGAGTTGCAGAGAAAATAACCAGGCAGAATAAGCTGTGATGAAACTTCAGCAGTTATTTTCTGTTCGGTCTAGTTTAAATTTCACCAGTTTCCTTTCCACAAATGGAAAGATGCTTGAGTCTTCTTAAATGTGAGGCAATTTAAGTGATTGACACTTGTATCTTACACATTTGTATAACTCATGACTTTGCAAGTTGTTCAGACTGTGCGAAGCTCAGAAACAGTGGTGTTGTCCAGGATATGTGTCTGACTGTGATGAGGAGGAAGTAGAGAACAGCATGGGGAGGCCCCAAGTAACATGAAGAGGAAAGAGAGACTTCCATATTTTTGTGCCAGTGGGATTCTAGTCCACAGATGTCTCACCTTTCTTTGTTACACCACTGGTCTGAGAAATATACTTTTACTTGGTGTATCTTCTGACCAGACATTCCTCTCATAACTGTGGTCACCTTTTGATGGACTTTCAGTTGTTGACTGTTCTCCAATGTTAATGCTCCGACTGTGGTAAGGAAATATCTGGACACTTCTTCATCTGTTCGCTCAGGACTGATGGTTTTAAATTTTTCTTCACTTCTTTGAGAAACATTTATTGTGACTGGCATATTCTTCATACTAAGTATCTATAGCATGAAATGCAGATAGCAAAGATAGGACTGAAGCTACTTAATTCCCCTTGCAGTACATTGAGTTGTCCTCCCCCTTCCCTCCCCCCGCAAGGGAAATTAGAATATGGTGAGAACTGAGATTCCTGTTAGAGCTGCCAAACTAAGGCAAGCAACAAGACTACTGTTTCTCCTGATTGCCAGTCCACAAGGAGGACTGACACAGTTCTGCAGACCCATAACTTGTGCCTTCTACAGCAAAGTGTGCCAAATAGGAATAGTCAAGGGAGTATGGGACACTGAACCTTCCAAAGTTCAGGTAAATGAAAGAAGCTTAGGATAATCCAGAGGAAGCCTTACCAAAACTCTGCTACCTTTGAAGATTGTCTGTCATTTATCCAGAAGGATTTGATATAAAATAGAAGCTTTATTTTTCTGCATTTTTTTTTTCCTGAGTCATTCATCAAAGTCCAAGTTCAGTTAAGCAACTGTAATTTTGATTTTTTTTTTTTTTTTTTTTTTTTTTTTTTTTTTTTTAACCTTTTTATC
>WAAD01043280.1:0-17893 GCA_013389945.1 Fregata magnificens | reverse complement strand
CATCACTGCCAACCTGCATCACCAATAGCGGGTAATAATCAGAGGGAGCTTCCTAGTAATGTCTCTAACACGGGCCCCAGGGAGGCAGCAGATTTCCCTGTGGAATGGGTCTGATGGGCATATTGGGTCCTCTGTTCCCCTCAGAAGGGAATCGTCAGCTCTCAATTGTTATCCCTGTTCCCATTCTACAGGCCTCATGTTTGATCTAAAGTCATTGCTCAGTTCATGAAAAAGCTTGTTGTTTGCTGTGAAAAAAAAAATATTGAGACTGTGGTTATAGGATTTTCATTACTTTCTGGGGGTGCATATTGGGAACAGATGTGAATGGGCAGTCAGCCAGGTCTTGTCATCTGAGACATGGCACATGGGCACTTTTTGGTATAAACTCTTTTAAATGTAAAATCACCCTGGCAGCAAGCCAGATTGACCCACATTACAAAATGACTTTTTAAAAAGACTCTTCTCTGTTGCAAAACTATACCATTGCTGGGTTAATCCCGGTAGGCAGCTAAGCACTACACAGCCAGTTGCTCATTTCTCCTCCTCCCCCCGGTGGGATGAGGGAAGAGGAAAGGCAGAGTAAAAGCAAGAAAACTCATGGGTTGAGATAAAAATTCTTTAATAAGTAAAGGAGAAGTGGAAGAAGAAAGAAAGAAAACAAAACAAGTGATACAAAGGCAATCATCCACCAATTCCCATGCCTAGACTGTTGCCCAGCCAGTTCCCAAACAAAAGATGGCTAACCTACCTAAATCCCACTCCTCTCCATTTTATTGCTGAGCATGATGTCATCAGTTTGGATCAGCTGTCCCAGCTGTGTCCCCTCCCAGCTTCTTGGGCCTCCCCAGCCTACTTGCTGGTGGGGCATTGTGAGAAACGGAGAAGGCCTTGACACTGTTCAGAAATAGCCAAAACACTGGTGTGTTATCAACACTGTTTTGATCACAAATCCAAAACACAGCACCATATTAGCTACTATGAAGAAAATTAACTCCATCCCAGCAAGACCCAGGACAGTTGTTTTGCACATCTCTCTCATCAGACCTATAAATGTTTCCTTTGCTATTTACCTGAGAAACATAGAGTATGGAGCCATTTCGGGCCACTGCCCTTTTAATAGCATTTCTAACCTTTACTGATTCTAAAGGCTGATATTTTCATTTTTCTGCCCCTGGGTAAAATAGTATGAGGATTATAAATTTCTTGCTTATTTCCTGACATGTTTGTTCAGAAAAGTGGTATGCTGCTACTGAAATAAAAAGTTTCACCATATTATAATGTCTAACATACTTTGCATTGTTAATAAGGGTTAAGAGATCTCTCTCAGGCAGCGGTGTGCAACCAGTGTTTAATAATGGGTTCCCATAGGGAGTATATCATTAATCAAGGCAGGATGTCTATGTACTAGTGGTTTATGTGCCACAGGGAAGGTGGATGATAGATTTTAAAAAAAAAAAAAAAAAGCTGTTAATTTTCTTTACTCCTATTTTTCTTTTCTAATTTTCCTTACAGCTTTCCCAGTGTTTTCTGTGAGACTTTTCCCTGTTTGCCCCAGCGTAAATGAATTCTTTATACTTGAAGAAAGAGAATTTTGAAAAACATATGTTGCTGGAAACTGTAATTCTTCATTTCCAAAATGCGCTACCCTCTGACTTCTTGTTCAAAAAGCAGTTCAATATACAACTTGACTTGTTACAAAATGGTAAGGGATATCCCAAAATGAGGTATTGAAATATACCCCAAGACTGCTTTGGAATGATCGGTTCCTGTTCTTTATAGTCCAGTATTCATTTGTATATGATATTTTCTTTCTTAAATACTGTCAGTATAATTCACTCCACAAAAAAAATCCCAAAATAAGGACCCCTGCAAAACACTGCAAAATCTTTTTGTGCTTTAAACTTCATGTCTTTTTTATTTAAGATATTGCAAGCTGTAGTCCTGTATATTTGGTTATTACATATCAAAATATCTGTCAGCATTACTGCTTTATTTCGATACTGTTGTATTTAACATTCAGTTTGTAGTACTAGACATTTTAACATGTCTGTTTTACCTTCCGTTCATTTTTGTAAGCACTTTCATCATCTTATTTTCCAATACCAATGTCTAATTTA
Source organism: Fregata magnificens (assembly GCA_013389945.1). Classification (NCBI taxonomy): domain Eukaryota; kingdom Metazoa; phylum Chordata; class Aves; order Suliformes; family Fregatidae; genus Fregata; species Fregata magnificens. The sequence continues at coordinate 15,776 of WAAD01043280.1, read as the reverse complement.
GAGGTTTTTCAGAGTTATCCATATTATACCTTTATTGCACTGTAACATAAAATGAATAAGGAATCTGATTTAAAGAAATTGATCTTGTGCATCTGCACAGGTACATTTCACAGAGGTAGAGATAGCTTTGAAAGATTTTTATTGATTCCACATTAGGTTTCAATTTAGATTTTGTTTTAAAAAACCCCACAAAATCTAACAAAAAACCCTATGGTAAAATCATAAGACTGACAGAAATATTTACATTCCTTGATATAAGAATTCCAGTAAAAAGAATTTTGCTAAGTAAACATGGCAGTACTGAGAGCTCTGCCAGGCAGTATGGACAACCAGAAAGTTAAACTGAATGCATACTAAGAGGAGTGTTTTCATTATCCAAGTTTTGGGAAATGTCAAGAGTAAGTAAACAGTATAAGAAATTATAAGTATACTGAAAGTTTAAGCCCGGACTTTTAAGTTCCCTTAACTGTTCTCTTTCATTAGCTAAATAGATAGCACATTAGTTGTTCCGATGATTGAGTGTATGTAGTGAGACCCCATCTTCCTATATGATTGTATTCACAGTGTATAAAGAAGTTACCGGAGACCTTTAAGTTTCTTTAATTTTGAATATTTTTAAGTAAGACTTTCAAGAATGCAATTTCAAATTAATCATTAAGTAGTCAACATGGATTTACCATTCTACATGGAAGTAGTCAACATGGATTCACCAAGAGGAGATCATGCTTGACCAACCTGAGAGCCTGCTATGATGGCATGACTGGCTGGGTAGATGAAGGGAGAGCAGTGGATGTTGTTTACCTTGACTTCAGCAACGCCTTCTGACACTGTCTCCCATAACATCCTCATAGACAAGCTTAGGAAGTGTTGGTTAGGTGAGGGGACAGTGAGGTGGATTGAGAACTGGCTGAACGGCAGAGCTCAGAGGGTTGTGATCAACGGTGCAGAGTCTGGTTGGAGGCCCGTAACTGGCGGTGTTCCCCAGCGGTCTGTACTAGGTCCAGTCCTGCTCAATATATTCATCAATGTCCTGGACGAAGGGGTAGAGCGTACCCTCAGCAAGTTTGCCGACAATACCAAACTGGGAGGAGTGGCTGATACGCCAGAAAGCTGTGCTGCCATCCAGTGAGACCTGGACAGGCTGGAGAGCTGGGCCAAGGGGAACCAAATGAAACTCAACAAAAGCAAGTGTAAAGTCCTGCACCTGGGGAGGAACAACCCCATGCACCAGTACAGGTTGGGGGCTGACCTGGTAGAAAGGAGCTCTGCTGAGAAGCACCTGGGAGTGCAGGTGGACAGCAAGTTGACCATGAGCCAGCACTGTGCCCTTGTGGCCAAGGCGGCCAATGGGATCCTGGCGTGCATCAAAAGGAGTGTGGCCAGCAGGTCGAGGGAGGTTATCCTCCCGCTCTACTCGGCCCTGGTGAGGCCACATGTGGAGTACTGTGTCCAGTTCTGGGCTCCCCAGTTCAAGAAGGACAGGGAACTGGCTACTACAAAGATGATCAGGGGACCGGAGCACCTCTCGTATGAGGAAAGGCTGAGAGACCTGGGTTTGTTCAGCCTAGAGAGGAGAAGACTGAGGGGGGATCTTGTTACTGCTTGTAAATATCTGAAGGGTGGGTGTCAAGAGGATTGGGCCAGACTCTTTTCAGTGGTGCCCAATGACAGGACAAGGGACAATGGGCACAAATTAGAACACAGGAAGTTCCAGCTGAACATGAGAAAAAACTTCTTTACTGTGAGGGTGGCAGAGCACTGGAACAGGCTGCCCAGAGAGGTTGTGGATTCTCCTTCTCTGGAAATATTAAAAACCCACCTGGATGCAGTCCTGTGCACCCTGCTGTAGGCGTACCTGCTCAAGCAGGGGGGTTGGACGAGGTGATCTCCAGAGGTCCCTTCCAACCCCTACCATTCTGTGCTTCTGTCAGTAAGCTAATTTACTGGGAACATTCTCAACATTTTCATGTCAATTCTTCCATCAGCTCATAAGCCTCCTACAGTACATTTGCTGGAGTTTTATCTAACCTACTTTTCTCATCCAAAGGGAGGAGACTGACTCTCCAGGTAATCCATCCCCATTTAACCACACTTTTCTTTTTATTCATACCTTCTCATCGTTCCTTTGTGTCTGCTTAATAATTGCACTACTCTGTTTCCTTGGTATTGCATTGCTTTTTTCTTCAACAAGTTATGAAAAGGGAGGTGTATTTTCAGTGTTTTCTTCTTGCTTTTTGTACCCTTACCTGTTGCACCCATCAAAATCACTGCACAGTTCGTGATGTAGTTGTCTTCACTGTTCACAATCAGGTCTTAATTTTTTATGTTTTCATAGCACTAAGCTATTTTTTCTTCTACTCCCACCTGTCTTTGAGGTACATATTCCTAAACATTTAAACAGAGATATGTCTTCCTATCTTTTTCCTCACATTTGTATGAGACTTAGCCCATCTGCCATTAATTGCAATGGGGATTGTATGACTGAAAGTGCTGTAGAAATGCTGGGGTTAAAGGCAATCAGGCTATGAGAAGATGCCTCTAGCCAAGCATGACATAATAAAAGTCCAAGTTCCCCTTATGTAGCATTGTGAATAAGCACTAACACAAACCAAACTTGTTTAAATCAGTTTAGCAACTGGAAAAACCTAGCATTTGGCAAACCAGTGGTGTTTCTCTCAGCACTTCAGTGCCAGGGCACTTGCACACCCCGGCCCCTCCCTTCTCAGATGGCATGCAGCCCCCCACCTAATCATCTCAGGGACCTCGTCTCCCTCCAGTGTGGTCCTGTTGGCACCAACTGCCTGCAGAGATTAATGGGAGTGGATCTGTTCAGCTAGAAGAGACTAGAACCCTCTGACTTTGCCCTTTCCTGGTTGTATTTTTTTTTCTTTGCCTTTTTCATGGCAATCTGCAGCCTGGATGCCAGCCAAATTGTACTTCAAATAAAAAGTTGACTTAAAAGTGCTGCCTGCCATAACTGCTATAGAAGTTTGCTGAAAATGACAAAGAAAAATAAACACAAGAGCCTACTGCATTACCTAATTCACAGTAAATGCCAATTTGTATGCAAGTTTGTGTGGAAGAAGACATAACTTGTACTATAAGCTTATAAAGCATTTTGCCTTGAAGGAGGCATGATCTTGCTAACTACTTGACTAAAGATATTTTCCTTAAAAGTACAATTCATTAATTAATAGTAATCAAATGCCATTGTGATGTAGGGTTGTACAGGCTTGTAGACCAAACAAAACCTTGATGATTAACTCAACTAAATTTTAGATGTCATATGGTGAAGCGATGGTTTGCTCTGTGTGGTGATAACAGTCTGATGATGCCGCCAAAATTTATGGTACATACGAGTATATTAGAATATCTGTTTTTGTCACACAAATTAAATAGGGGATAAAATGAGTGCTAAATTTTGGCAATAAAAACAAAGCATTCATAGCAGCACAAAGCATTCATTTGATAGGACCAGAGGCAATGTGAACAACCTGAAACACAAGAGGTTCCCTCTGAACATCAGGAAACTCTTTTACTGTGAGGGTGACCGAGCACTGGCACAGGTTGCCCAGGGAGGCTGTGGAGTCTCCATCCTTGGAGATATTCAAAAGCTGTCTGGACATGGCCCTGGGCCACCAGCTGTGGATGGCCCTCCTTGAGCAGGAAGGTTGAACAGGATGACATCCAGAGGTCCCTTCCAACCTCAACTATTCTGTGGTCCCATGATAAGGAATACATAGCTAATGGCAGCAGTAAAGTCTACTGTATGCATATGGTATGTATAGTCCTGGTGTGGTATATTGATGCATAATTATTGCAAAGCATAACCTCTTCTTTTGCTGAGCAATAAAGAATTATTTTATCACATAGAGCAAGTGCTAGTTTATTTATCTTTTAGAGAAGATATCCACACTGGTTTTATATATGTATTTCTGAATAAATTTTCATTTTTGGAAGCCTTTTCAGCTTTTCAGATATTTAAGTGGAGAGTAACTATATGGTGGATCAAGAGAAGAAATGCTTGAGAGACTAAAATTTAACACAGAAGGGCATTAAGTTATTCAGTTCATTATTGTGTAAATTAGGTGTAACACTGGAATTTGGATCCCACTTGTATTAGCTTTGTCATGGTAACATGCATTTACCTTTCCTGCTAACATGGTAGCACCTTACACCACAGGATACTCCACTTGTCCTGTGCTTGCTGTGGATTATTATGACCTTTGAGACTGTCACAGGATCAAGGACTCTTTGGCTTCTCCCCTAAATTGGAAAGAACAAGATCTGCTGAGTTAAGTGACACAGGTATTTTGTGCCTGAATTTGCATTTTTTGCTGGCATTGTCATTTTTGCCTACACTTAAACAGACATTGCAGGCACTGGGCAGGACAGTGTAGATATGCTATTTATGCAAAAATACTTAAAGAGTTAGCACACCATTACAAAGTCATTGATGCTATCTGGCTTCTGTGCTTTGCGCACAGATGGCTGACTGAGTTCAAAGGCTCAGTTATCCTTTGTGGAAGGGGACTGTATGGATGGCAAGTAGCAAACTTTCTTCATAATTGTTGGAGTATTAACATTCATTGTCATATTCATTAAAATGATCATTTTCAGTTCTTTCAGAATAGGTCATTAAAATGTACTCAGTGTCGATTTTGGGACACAGATTAGACAGTTTGTGAAGCAGCCAGTGGGTAGTGGTCAGGTCAAAAACTAGATTCAAGGGGGAATAGGAAATGCTGTTTATAAATAGGAAGCAGAAAAAGTTCACGAGTTTCCTATTCTCACAAAAGTGACCCCACTCTAGAGTAACCTTCAGACGTTGGTTAAGAGGAGAAGCCCAGTCTGGATGCTTTAAGTCAGCCTTTGGAAGAGCTTCTCTTTGCCAATGGATTACAGGAGAAATCCAGAGAAAGTAGCACCCTGTGCCATTACCTTGTAAATTGTAGTATAGCACCTGACACCAATGTAGTTTACATTTAGTCTTTTATTTCCTGTAGGAGATAGCATTATTTTATTTTACTTTTTCCTGAAGGATTAATTTAAATGCAGAGAGTAATGCTGCCATTTTCTTCCCACACAGGTGATAAAGACCCTGGACTTTGGATCATAATCTAATATTCTGTCATGTCCCAGATGGACATTAGGAAAAGTATTTTGGTATTTATCACACTTGCTAATTCCCTTGTCTTATCCTGTGTGCTAGTATAGAGGATGTTTAATGAACAGAATTCCTGGTTTTGAGCATTTATCTACTTTTTATTGATTTTGTAGAAATGCTAAATCAGGATTTGAGTATACCTTAGTCGGACACCTAACAGTCCTGCCAGGGTAAATACGATGTCAGTATCATTTTGAGTCGATGTGCAGGAGAAATGGGCTTAAATGGGTTAGTGTAAATCCAGACTATTTCAAATACCCTCATTGCTGACCTGCCAGTAATCTTTTTGTTTGTTTGCATTGTGCTATAGTGCTTTCTAAAACAATCTAATTGCCAAATTCCCTCTCATTTTCCTTTAGTGACTCCACCAGGATGTGCAGCTTGCTTATTCCTGACTTCATTATTACTGACTCTTTGAACTCTGTCAGCAACCTAGTTATCTGCTAATTAAGGATCTAGAGTTTCAGTTGCGACAAACATGAGGTATTTTCATTTATTAGGTACTCGCAAATCACATTACAACTCAACGTATACAGTGGCTTCCCTTCAGTCTGTCTCTGGATGAAAAAATACTTGAACTTGTGAGACCACCTAGAATAGAAAATGGCTCTGTCAGCCGGTCGCCACATATGCAAAGTAAACACACAGTGAGGCAGAATCCTTCATAAAATGTAAGAGTTATCAGGCTCTGCCTAGACACCAGCCAGACTATGACCAAAGTTTAAAGCAATACATCTTTTATCGTTCTTTTGGGTGAAGTATTTCAGCAGGTTTGTGCCCCAAGCCAAAAAAGCTTTTGTAGGGTAGTCCCACCTGCTATTCACTGGGAAAACTTACTTTTAAACTGTTTCCATGAAGTATGCCTGGTATGGGATCAGACTTTACAAGCTGAATGAGGGTTCTGCTCGATGCAGTACAGTGCCTCAGTGTATGCACCGGAAAAGGTTCAATGCTGGACTCTCTCCCTCCACACCTCATTTTTAAACTGTTAACTATAAGCTCTCATGGTAGCAACGCTACATCTGTACCTCAGGGGCCACTTTCAGGTGCCAGTAACGTCCTAAAAAGTACCCTTTGTGTACATTCCTTATATAGAAGTTCTCAGGCCAGAAATGAAATGTCATGGAAGGTTCTTGATACTGTTCCTCTAGAATTGCCTGCACTATGAAAGTGTTAAAATATTATGGAGACATTTTATAGAAAGTAAAATCCTTGGTTTTTTGATCAAATTGCTTAACAACGATGTTTTTAAGACTTCCAACTTGTCTCTGACTTATTTGTCAATAAAGATAAGTGTCTTTTGAATTGACAAATTGATGTAGTTTAAAAATCAACTACAACACAGCATGTGACCCTTCACAGAGAATAGGCTTTCTAAATTATGAACTGAATCAGAAAAGAATTGTGAAAAGAACATGCATTTTTATTCTTGGAAAAATACTTATTTACAGGGTATCAGTGTGATTTGCATAAAGGTTTCAGCAATGGTTTCAGAAAAGTAAACATCTCTACTATCTTTCTAGTTGTTTGACATCTTTGCAATAAGGTGATGGACTGAAAAAACAAATCTCTAAATGGATCTTAAATGTTTGTCTTTGGTAACATTATTTCCACTATTTTTTGTGCTGCAGTTCTGTACTGTTCAGTAGAAAATAAACTTTTCCTGATACAAATAAGCTATTTTGCACAATGGTAGGAAATCTTCCCTGTATTCTTTTTATTTTACACTCCTTTTTTGCCTTTGATTTTTAGGGTGTGCTCCATGACACTATTTACAGGTTTCATATTGGGAAAATAATCTGCGAAGCAAATAAACATGTGAAATAATCTCTAGAACTGTAATCTAAATTGTGTAGGGTTCTTGTCTGCACTTTATAGAAAACAGCATACCTTTTTTTTTTTAACAGTTTTATTAAGCAGTTTTGTATTTGCAGTTTGTGGCTATTAATGCTATAGCCCACATCTCAAAGAATACAGTAATGCTAATGGTGTCTGAAAAGCAGGCTATGAAGTGAATGGTGTGGTTTATGTTTTCACATTTATTCCTTTATGCTTTTAATGTCTTTTGCATTTTTATTAATGAGAGCTGCTACTTAATGCTGGGAGGCTGTGAAATCTATCCTACTGTGATTGGACTTACAGAAGAAATTAATTTTTTTTGTTTAAAAATGAGCAGAAATTTTCAGTCCAGTGCCTTTCTGTATGCATCACTGGCAGGTTTTTTGGCATACCTTCATTATTATGCCTGCAAGCAGACACTGCCTGTTTGAGAAAATATGAATTTCTTCTGGAGTTGCTATTTTTTAGTATAGTTTGAAGTTATTGTAAGGTCTAAAACAACTTCACAGTTATATCATACTGCTGAAAGAATGGTATCATTCAAGTGCTGAACCTGTAGCTTAAATTCTTACCATCTGAAAGCCTCCTCTCATTCCAGGCAAAACACAGAGGTGGTGTCACAGCAGTTCAAACTTGGGTGGCCCTTAGAATTTCAGATTGTATTGTTTGGGCAAGTGCTGAATGTACTGGGGCATATTTCAGAGGGCTCTGTGGCATAAAATTCTAAGTGTTATAAAAATGTAATGGAAAATTGTAATGTAATAAGGTGCTCATATGTATATCTGGAGTTCTGCATGTATACATCTGGAACTCTACTCTCTGGAATAAACACAGCTGCATTTATTTGAATGTGTGAAACAGATTTATATACACAGGAGAATAAATCTTGTAATGTACACTCAGATACACTGGAGTACAAAATTTTAGTTGGCTGTGTATTACTGTCATGAACTTTCTCTTTTTCTGTCTTTTTTTTTTAGTTGCATGAGAATTACTTCAAAATTTGTCCTCTGATTTCAAGTTCAGAATTTAAACAATCAAAATCCAGGTAATTTAGCTATATACCTCTCCAAACAATTGTTCCAGGCCACGGTCAATAGCACTGTCTTTTTAAGATCCCAGAGACTAATGGCACTTATTCATAGGTTTAGCCACTGCTGTGTATGTGAGGGAAAATATTGCAATGGGAAAGAATGGGATCTAAATTTAAATAAACAAAATGTCAATTCACTGTGATATGAATTTTAATCTTATATGATTAGAATTGAGTTGCAGATATTACACCTGCCTCTGTGCCCTCCTTACTCATCTTACAACTGTGTTTCCAAGTATAGGAATTTATCTCTTTACTGTTACTTTGAAAGAACAGTGCAGTGGTGGGATTTGTTCTCATTAGGAGTGAGTATTAGATGCTGTGGATGAGTTTTATCTGCACTTCCTCCAGTTCAGAACTCTTTGTTCTGAGGTCAGCCAGGAAGGCAAAGGACGAGTGCCCCTCTTTCCTCCCAGACAGAAAAATGGAGACAGGATGAGTATCCCCACAGGGACACAGTGCAGATGTGTGTCTGCTGTCACTGCAGAGGAAGTAGCTGGTGACAGTAGTTCTGTCAAGAACTACTTAACAAGAAGTAGTTCTTGTTAAAACTCTTTGAAAACATTTCATTTAATAAGGCACATGAAGAGGGAATGCAAAGCAAAGACACCAGAGAGCCCAATCTACACATTGATTTTCTAGGAGACGAACAGCCTGAATCACAACATTTCCTAAGTGTGGCTGTGGATCCACAATGAAAGGTGAATAAATCAACATTGTCCTTTAAATAGATTAACACTTCCTATACCAAACCCAGTGCTGTATTGTGCCTGAAAACAGATGCACGTGCACTAAAACAGAGTGTCACTGTCTTGTGTAGTGGATATAACAAAAGTATACTTTTGTTCCAAGACTGCTTCCTTTCCATTCTTGGACAATTCATCTACAATGTAACAGCCCATATGCAGGAAGGTGACTGAAAAAAGCCTGTCCGTGCCCAGGCAGACCTGCCTTCAATGAGAGGGCAGAAAATAACTGATCTTTCTGAGACAACCCAGTTATGTTTCCCAGCTTTCTGCTCCACTGGTGCTGTTTTCTCACAACACTGGGAAAGCATGTTGGATGTGCCAGCCCTCCCTTATTTCACTTGCTCCTAGGCAGCCCCTAAGATAGTGCTCCACAGCTACACTACAGCAAACCTTTCTCTTGAAAGAGAGGAGAGCTACCTTTTTCAGAGACTCTGCTATTCCACACATCATTTTTAAGTTACTCTTGCTTCAGACTGCCCAAAAGGCTCCCCAAAAGGCATGCCAGTTGCCTTTAGTATCACCCACCCAAAGCAGCCTCAGACACCTCGTTGCAGATCCAGGAGGCTTATTAGCACTGCCCCTTTAAGCTAGTCTGCAGGAGTTCAGCTCTCACAGGCCCAGGTAGTCAGAGGATACAGCTACTACTGATGCCACATATTTATTGTAGTTATGAAGTGGTGAAGCCTAGCTGTACCTAGACTGACTCGCTCTCTTTGAGATGAGTCAGTCAGATACTGAGGTCAGACAATAACCTGAAGAGCACCTAATTCTTGCACATGTTCACATGATTTCAGCTTCACTAGGAAATTACAGATGTAGGTGTGATGTTAGCAGAAGGAATCCATCTTAAGGGTGCTCTGTAGAAAACATTATGGCAAAATGGAAATGCAGGATGCTGCCCAGCACTAGCAGGGGTACTCTGCTCAGGCCTAGCGGATGAAAGGCCCAAGTAATACAGTTACAGTAACTGTAGTCCACAGCAGACAGATAAACATATACTTTGGTATAAGGATTCATAATTTGTTTATAACTGAACTGCAAGGATACGAAAAACCCCAGCCCAGAACTGATGTTTCTAGGTAGTGACATAAGTGGTTTGCTCAGAGGTAGCCTGTTTAATCTGAGGGAAGGGGAAGAACTGGGGAAAAATATTTTGGTATCAAGTTTGCATTAATGTTATTAAAAAATATGTATATGAGCTTGGTAGCTTGACTCTTTTGCTCAGAAGCTGTTCCTTTCCCACATTAAAAGAAATGGGACATATGTGTACATCTGTGTGACAGAAAAAAGAGGGGAGATAAAATGCTCCAAAGAATTGAAACTTCTGAAATATGGAGAGAGACCATTCACAGAAAGAAGTAAGGTGGAGTTTTTGGCTTTAAGGAACATAATGTTTTCTCTTGGACAGGCTGTCCTCCCACAAAGCTAGTATTAGCTCTCTGGGACTTATTGGAAGCACTCAGGTACCTTATGTGCCATTAGGTCTGAGTTAATAGGGAGGAGATTCTGCAGTGGAGCATACAGAACCAGTGAGCAAAATGTTCAGTGGATCATGACTAATTGAATAAAAAAAAAAAGTCAGATGTTCCAAATCCATATTTACTGCAATTACTGGATGACTAAACTGGTATTCCACAGTCCATAGAGAAGGAAATTCCTCCATCCGTTAGGGAGTGTCTGTGACTTATCCAGCCTCATTTTTTTCTGGTCCAAACTTATTTATGTGAGTGGAATAAGAACACTTCCTTGCTGTACTTGTCAGAGCAAAACACTTCAGCTTCTGAGACTTCTCTTTTAGAGAAATAGTTTGCAAGCTGCTGAGGTGATGATCCCTAGTTTTTTAGGCTGGCCAGAGTCTTACAGGCCAGCTTATAAATGACTGTAGCAAAAATGTAAGAGACCTTTCTACTATTCATTTACTCATTGCTGTTATGCTGAGGTAGAGACTTTCTTGAGAAGTCCCTGTGTTGTTCTGCTGCCTGTAAGCAATAGTCTGTGCTAGTGGAGTTCTGAAGCTACTCAGTAATTAAAATCACATCTGCCAGTCTATTTTTCCTGTACTCATGATGCTGTATTATCGTGGTATTTGAGGATTTGAGGATGCCCAAGAACAGGCTTTGAGCAGAGTGTCTAATATAAACCAAGGGAAAATATGATTATATTAAAATCTCTAGAAACCATTTTTGACAAGGTCTGGAATTAATTATTAGAGCACAATCTTTTTTTTTTGTTTTTTTTACTTTGTTTTCCTCTTTCCCCATCAGGGATACCTATAGCAGTACAAATTGTTCTGCATATGTTGATTCAGAAACAAGGTTTGCTTTTTTGTGTACTTGCACCTCTCTTGGGCTTGCTACCTCAGGAAGTTCTGGTAAGCAGGCAGGAAAGCTGCCACCTCAGGTTGCTTTATTCTGCCCTGTTTCTGTTAATTTCAGCTGTATACTCAAAAGGTAGTCTGGTGGTTTCGACAGCAAGAAAGAAACCTATTAACTATCTTTGTACTGGACACATTTATGTTCCAGTTATAAGTGATGGCAACTGAGCCAAAATACTTGGGTTTAGAGCAGCATTTTGCCTCATACATGCACCAGAATGAATAGTCTCTCTCCTTCCCTTTAGCAATTGGCATTTCCTGGCTTTACAGACAATATATGTTTTGCTTCTTTGGTTATGCTCTTCTGTGGCCCACAGCCTGGGAAAGAACAGATTAGCCACAGCTTTTTTTGTACTCAGTGGGCAAGATCTATGGCAGATTTAAATCATTGACATATATGTTTTCATTCCTGAATATCTGGCCTATTGTGTGATGCTCAGGGAAAAAAAAATCTTCTTGGAGGCATTAGGGCAGGTTTCTTAGCTGGAAATACAGGAAATGTTGCAGAAAGATCAGTCTTGTCAGCTTGTATGCTNTTAAAGTCATTACCCCTCGACCTATCACTACACTCCCTGATAAAGAATCCCTCCCCATCTTTCCTGTAGGCCCCCTTTTAAGTACTGGTAGGCCGCTATAAGGTCTCCCCGGAGCCTTCTCTTCTCCAGGCTAAACAACTCTCTCAGCCTGTCCTTATAGGAGAGGTGTTCCAGCCCTCTGACCATTTCTTTGGCCCTCCTTTGGAGCCACTCTAACAGGTCTGTGTCTTTCTTGTGCTGGGGACCCCAGAGCTGAACACAGTACGCCAGGTGGGGTCTCACCAGAGCTGAGTAGAGGGGCAGAATCACCTCTCTCAACCTGCTGGCCACACTTCTTTTGATGCAGCCCAGGATGCAATTGGCTTCCTGGGCTGCGAGCACACATTGCCAGCTCATATTCAGTTTTCCATCCACCAATACCCACAAGTCCTTCTCTGCAGGGCTGCTCTCAGTCCACTCATTGCCCAGCCTGTATCCATGCTTGGGGTTGCCCCAACTCAGGTGCAGGACCTTGCACTTGGCCTTGTTGAACTTCATGAGGTTTGCATGGGCCCACCCTTCAAGCCTGTCAAGGTCCCTCTGGATGGCGTCCCTTCCCTCTAGAGTATGAACCACACCACTCAGCTTGGTGTCATCTGCAAAGTTGCTGAGGGTGCACTCAATCCCACTGTCCATGTCCCTGACAAAGATGTTAAATAATACTGGTCCCAATACAGACCCCTGAAGGACACCACTTGTCACTGGTCTCCACCCGGACATTGAGCCATTGACTGCAACTCTTTGAGTGCGACCAGTGCTAGTTGTAAAGCCACTCCACATGAAGATATCTTGTATCCTTTCCAGTTTGAATTTGCAGGACACACAATACCTGTGTGTGTTTATCACTCCCTGAACCGCAAGGTGATAGAGAAAATGAGTTTCAGCATGACGGACAGAGAAATGTAGTATAATCGCTGAGATGTTATTCTCCTTTATGGTGCTCAGTAAGAGCAAGAGTAGGTCTTACGTACTTGGTTCTTGTGCAGGCTGGAAAGGTTGAAAGGTCTAACCACTTTTTTTCCTGTGTTTTTTCAGTCTCTCCACCTGAGGAAACAGAGGAATGTATAATGCTGTGAGTCCCCAGGGGTGCAAAATGCATTGGGACTGGGTGAAGGCTGTATAGGTTGGCTAGGTGTATGGAAGCGAGCACTTAGCAACTTCTCAGGGGATGGTGGAAAGCATCCTAGTCCATCAGACAGCTTGACACAGTGTGTACAACCTCCCCCCACGCTCTTTTTACAATGGTATAACTCTATGCTGCTGCTTATGTGCTGCATGCAGCAATTTAGATCTGAAAACATTATACGGCAAATGAACACCACAGATTTTAGAGTACCTGAAAGCCATCAAAACATTTTAACTAGGTCCTCTTTTTGTAATAGACTAAATGGTGTGCTGATAAATGTCAACTGCTTTGTCTGCAGGTAGCACTATCCACCAATGTATCTGTAATATGTTATTTCCTAGATACCAGAAGTAGCTTAATACAAGATTATCATGTATAATAAAGCTAATTCTGGCACTTGATGACACTTCACATTTAATAATAAAACATTATGAAAGAGAAAAGATATTAAAAAAATCACCTGTTGAATTTTTGGGGTTTTTTTTGACAGGTGTTTTTTGGGTTGGAAGCTGTTTATGACTGTCAAAACAATGTCCTTTGCATATAACCAGTGAGTAGCTGGTCCTCATGCACTCTGAGTAGCTTCTTGGTTCTCCACAATATTTAATGATAACATGCACTCTAGAAGTCTTAAAAATAGGAATTTAAAAATCTGAATTTGGCTTCTGTTACTGAGCTTACATTGACAAACAGGGCAAATAACAGGATTTCTTTTGACTGATGAATTAGCTGAAGTTTACAGTGTTTTGATTTGAATAATTTGTAACATACCTTGATTTTTTGCTTGTAATGAAAAATAGAATTCATTAGAGGGGATTTTTTTTAACAACTAAACTGACCTGGTAAATGCATTTTTGTGTTAATAGTTGTTTGAAACAGCAAGAGCTGTATTCAAGTATAGCTGTCATACAAAGCACTGCAACTTTGAAGAGAATGTAGAGATTGCAAATGATTACTGTCCTGGTTAGTTAGGCCTTTATAATCTAGCTTTTATTTGAACAAATTGCTTACTCCATGGTAAATTTTTTCATTCTTTTTCTTTTTTAATACTAAAAGCAGTTTTTATTACAAATAAGCAATATTCCTCAAGTACATTTCTTAGATGCATAAAGAAAACAGGAGTTTTAAAAAAAAGTTCTCATTTGCTTTGCATTGTTCCTATAAACTATTTTATTCATCTAAAGCAATAGAAACAAGTGTATTTTGTATCTATGCATGCACTAGGAAAGCAGATATTCCGATCTGAGTGTTGAACATTTTAGAATATATAACAATTGTCTAAAAGTCCTATTAGAAAAATACTTCAAACTTCATTGTTTGAATATTAATAATATGTCAAACTTGATTCTCTCGAAGTATAATTTTAAATTCATACCATAGGTAGATACAAAAGAGTCCTTTTATCAACAAGCTGTGTTTTCCAAAAATAGCCAGCACTTTATCATTAATAAATAATATACAAAGCCTCTACCAAAAGATGGAACAGTATGGCCTCTTTTATCCAAAACATGCTATTATTTTGCCTCAAAACCTGGCTGATTTCCTTGTGCGACTGTCTGAGAGGAAAATAAATGAGCTTTTTACCACAGGGTTGTTCACGGCTTTTTTAGTGTCTGAAATTAACATGACTGGAAGACTCTGATGCACTTGAATAATGAGGAGAATAGGAGAAGAGGTGAACAGGAGAATAGCCTAACAGACTCAACCATAAGTATGTTAGGCATGGAAAGTTACTTTACCTTATGGTTAATGTTATGTCTATGTGTTTATATGGTATGTGAAATGGGAGAGGGAACTTTCACTGTCACCGTGATAGTCTGACATAAACCAGTGAACATATATGTGAGCTAAAGATGCAAGAATTGCCTATGGGACTCAAAACTGTACTGCACACAGAGCTGAAGAGAAGCTGATGGCAGTGGCAGTGAAGTGCCTGTAGATCCAGAAATTTACCTATTGATAAAATGTATTCCAGGTTGTGAGTGTCCTTTCTGTCCCCTTTCCATCAGGTGGAGAGTAAAGGTCATTCACAGGGGCTGGCTGGAGGAAGACTCTGTAAATAAAGGAGCTTTCCCTGTGTTTTTATACAAAGAAAATAAGACTGGACAGTGTGCATTACAGCAGAGCTTCATATAGCTTTACACCTCTAGAGCCTGGAAGCATTTTAATACATAAAGACTGTTTTTAAAGACTATTTCTCAAGACTGTGTTTGCAGTGTTAACTAGTGTGCATTTCTCCTTGCAATACAGCTTATCAAAACCTGTTATTCTCACTGTTCATTCTGCCTTATTGGGCACATAATGGCATATCATAGCTTCTTGAAAGTGAGAAGCTTGACAGTTGTTTTAAATCTGTATTAAGGAAATGAGGTGTAATTCTGATTCTTACTTTTTCATCAAAATGGGTTATCAATTTTTCAGATCTCTTGAGTTTTAGGGATGTCAGGCAGTGGAAGATTCAGAATGCTCCAAACATGAACACAGCTCCAGATTATGACAATGGGACTTTCCTCAGCAACCATAGCCTGTTAGGGAGGGATGGAATCCACCGGTCTAGAAGGGGCAAGGGAATCTTTGGCAGTAGACTGCCCAACTTGGTGAGGCGGGCTTTAAACTGAAGAACTCAGGGGGCGGGGTCCAAAGTGGCAATGCTAGTGCCATCACACCCAATGGGGGAATAAGCCGGGCCAACCAGAGCAGCGACAAAGGTGCCTTAGCTCCCTCACGAGATGACAATGAGAAGACCAACCACCTCATGGGTGTGTATGGCTGTAGTGCATCCTTGTGCACCCCTCCAGCGAAACCTGCGTGCTCAATAACCTCTCTGAAATGCCTGTACACCAACGCATGCAG
>WAAD01043276.1:2712-13161 GCA_013389945.1 Fregata magnificens | reverse complement strand
CTCATACTAATCTCTTAAAACTATTCCATTGCAGGTGATGAGAATTACATAACTGAGATTTAAAACAATCTAGCAGAGTTTTGAGAGGGAATCCTAACGCTGATTTGTTGGCTGTAGATTTGGGTGTGTGTATTGGTATGGTTTTGGGTTTGTTTTGACAACGAGAAAAATTGCTAAACTTACATAATAAAATTACATGATGTTTTGAGGGTGTTTTGTCTTTTGATAACTAAATGAGGCTTGTAGTGCAAGTACCTATTTCAGTCTCTGTATTTTATGAAATTAGCTTTCCTACTGTTTATAGAACTTCAGAACTCAGCTGGTCTAAATTGTCAGGAGTTCTGTCCAGCCATTACCAAAATGTGTTGTGAGTTTCTTGATTGACAGGTGATACTTTCAAGCTCTATTACAAAACTCATAATTTGGGAGGAAGTCATCCTTCTAAACTTAACATGTTTTACTTTCGACTCATGTCTCTGGAGTACTGTGCAAGTGTGTGTGTGTGAGGATTTCTTTAAAAAATACCACGTAGGTAAGGTCCTGCTGTGTATTTCATATGCCTTCAGAAAATTCTGAAGTGTGTGATGTGGCCTAGAAGTGTGTGTGGCTTAGTAGTGCTTCTTGGTGTGGTTGACACTTTCTGCTGTCCAGTGCTAAGCTGCCTTAAGTCCCTTAAAGGCATTAACGACTCATTTAGAACACTACAGTAATTTTTTGTTTTGTCTGCTTTCGTTTTAACAAAATCAAACTTACTTTGTAAAGTTTTGGTTGACCTGCTAGATAGTACAAATTTTTTTTTAGACTTAAAATTAATTTTTTGCTTATTCTATTAAAATAATAGAACAAGTACATTTATAATTCATTTGGAGTTAATGAGTTCACTAAGTGGTATGATATTTTGAGAACGAACTTGAGTTTACATATGGGATAGGGGAAGTTGATGGTCTGAGCTATTTAAGTCATCTCTTAGGATTTGTAGCCACACTATCTGATCATTTACTGTAAACTTAAGGGGAGAGAGAGTGTCAAAATCTTAGCAGGAGCTGAAGAGATTTTACCTTTGAAGTTAGTGTTCAGCCCTCCTTAATCCTGATGATCAGTCTTTTAAATCTGTTCTATGCATTTAGTAGGAAAATAAATACTAAGTGGTAAATCTTGAGTATCAAAACAGTAAAAACAAAGATAAATTCTAATCCTCTTTAGTCCAAGACTCAGTTGAAGTGCAATATTAATTACTATGATTTATAATACATAACTTGAAATGAATGTATGCTTGCATCTCTAGATAATTTTCATTTAGCCAATACATTTGCTTGGCTAAATGCGCTTTTTGTATGTTGGCTGATATTACATGGTTCAATCAGACTTAAAGTAATTCTGGGTATGAACTGTCTACCATGAGACATTAGTAAAAATGTCCAGTGTTCATAGATGATTCCAAGTAGGAAAAGCAAAAGTGGTATCGATTTGAATGTATCTATTAAATGTTTTAAGTATTCGACAGCAGCAGAATGTTACTTGTAACTTACTTATTACTAAGTTACAGGTGTTTGTTTAAAGGTAAGATTGCATTATTTGGGTGTTCTTTGAGTTAGTATATATTTAGGGCTTTTTTTTTTTTTTTTGACTTATGTATAATAGAGCTTTTCATTTAGATATGAGAATACTTTACAGTATAATGGTTTTTATTGTAAAGATTTCTAAAGAGTTGCTGCTTTAGCCATATTGCATCCAGAGCTAAACAGTGAGGAGCAAGTAGTAGATCAGTTGGTTTGCCTCAAGAAAAGAGCTTTTAAGTGAATGTTTCACATGATATGAAATTTGGTGAGAGTCTTAAACTTCTATGCACAACCAGATCACCTTTTTTCCTGGCAACATTTATAGCCCATTGTTCTGGGGCCTGTGGTTCTATGTTGTGGTGCTGGTTTTGTTGTTCTGGTATAAAAGTGTAATTCTGATGCAACTTACTGTGCATTGGATTGCTTACTATGGTTCAGTGGAGTGAGCACCTTTCTTAAGCCCCTAGTCAATTGTATCCTGGATGCTCTGGGTTTGGGGGGTTTTTTGTAGGTTTTTTTTCCTGTTGTGGTTGGGTTTTGTTTTGGTTTTTTTTTTTTAAAGATACGGTATCTAGAGGTGTAACTTGTTGAAGGACGTTGCTTGAAGCTGTCTCGTCTTGAAATTGGTGCTGATGAGATCACTTGCTGCTTATGGGGAAATGAGTCAGAGCCCATAACTTCTTGTGAAATTTGGAGTTTGTATCTTGCCTTCCAAGATGCAAAATCTTCCCTTAGTGTCCTTTGCAAAGGCTGTCCAAAGTGAAAGCAGGTTATGTAGGTTAGGAAGGAGTGTCTCAAAACAACTCTCTGTAATTATATGTTTGGTTGAGGTAATTATTCTTTACAGTAAGTTAAGAGTAGACAGAGTAGACAACAATATTGAAATGTTGCTTCCCTAAGGAAGACAGTGTTTTGTGGGGTTTTTGAGGGGGACTGGGGGTGGGGAGGTGTTTGGCTGTGACATAATGATTCTGTAGGTGCTAGTATGTGGTCTACAAATATTGACAATTTCAAGAGGGCCTTGGGTTTTCATTTCTCAATTGTTGGTTATTCTGCTATTCATTTTTCTTTGGTTAGACATTTTTTCTTTCTATGTGGTTTTTTTATGCTAGTTCAGAAAATAGTCCCAGCAGAGATGAAAATAAAGTCAGAAAACATCATCGGCTCCTAATATATAAAGTATAATTATGTGCCTAATAAATTGTTCAAAAGAACAACCAAGATGGTAAAATTTGAGTGCTTACTATGCACAGAAGAATCCTGTTAAGGAATGTTGTAAGCAAGAAAAATCCAGAGTAACCAGTAGCTGGAGTTCTTTATTTAGTAAAGAAGGTTTCAGTTAGGACTGTTGAGTGCACTGATTAAGGCAACATTCTTCTGAGCTCAGAAGGAATGTTTTCTCTGCTCTCATTAAGTATTTGTAAAGCCTGCTTCTATGCAGTTTCAGAAAAAGTCTTGCTTAGTGTGACGTGTATTTGCTTGAAGGCAGAATATTTGGAAAAGCTGCTAAAATCTGAGAAGTCTGTACTGAGCACATGTGAACAGCAGTCTGCTATCTGTCCGTCATCTATCTTCCAATCCTCCCCATACTTCCCAGCCTTTCATCTTGACTGAACTAGGGTAATCCTGTTTCAGGTCAGGAAATGTATTTGTCTGACATAAATGCTGATGTATGCTAAATTTCAGGCTTTGGTTTTTAGGTCTGCAGGTGCACAGCACAAAGAAAAAATACCTGTCAGTTTGTGTGTGATCTTGTTTTAATAAGTAAAACAGACTTCCCTTTTCTCTTCCCTGAGTAGCAGGGTGTTATTGTTAGGGGAATTTGAGGAGAGAAGGCTTTTGGCTAAACTGACGTATTTACTCTGAAAAAGGTACTTGACACTGCAAATTAAAGCTGAAATAGTTGATTACAACTTAGACATGACTGATTAATAGGGCTTCATGAGAAATGCTGGGCAGTCATTAATTTTAATCCCCTCTAGAATACAGTCATCTGAGAGAATCCTAAAGCCATATTACGAGTTAAAGCTATATATAAGTGAATGAGTTAACAAATACTTTTTTTACCATTTTTGTTCTGATTCTAGTTTTGCTTAGAATAGAATATGATAATATAATTCCATTCAAAGAATGGAATTAATCTGGTATGGAGACCGGTGGCAAGTGGTGTCCCTCGGGGTCTGACCTGGGACCAGTGCTGTTTAATATTTTCATCAACGACATAGGCAGCGAGATCGTGGGCACCCTCAGCAAGTTTGCAGATGACACCAAGCTGAGTGGTGCAGTTGACACGCCAGAAGGACGGGATGCCATCCAGAGGGACCTGGACAAGCTGGAGAGGTGGGCCTGCGTGAACCTCGTGAGGTTCAACAAGGCCAAGTACAAGGTCCTGCACCTGGGTCAGGGCAACCCCTGATACCAATACAGGCTGGAGGATGAAGGGATTGAGAGCAGCCTTGCGGAGAAGGACTTGGGGATACTGATGGATGAAAGGCTGGACATGAGCCAGCAATGTGCACTTGCAGCCCAGAAGGCCAACTGTATCCTGGGCTGCATCAAAAGAAGCATGGCCAGCAGGTCGAGGGAGGTGATTCTGCTGCTCTACTCTGCTCTGGTGAGACCTCACCTGGAGTACTGCGTCCAGCTCTGGAGCCCTTAACACAAAAAGGACATGGATCTGTTGGAGCAGGTCTAGAGGAGAGCCACAAAAATGATCTGAGGGCTGGAGCACCTCTCCTATGAGGATAGGCTTGAGGGAGTTGGGGTGGTTCAGCGTGGAGAAGAGAAGGCTGGGGGGAGACCTTGTTGGGGCCTTTCAATACGTAAAGGGGGCCTATAGGAAAGATGGGGAGAATCTTTTTAGCAAGGCCTGTTGTGACAGGACAAGGGGTGATGGCTTTAAACTAAAGGAGGGTAGATTTAGACTGGACATTAGGGAGAAATTTTTTACAATGAGGGTGGTGAAGTGCTGGAATGGGTTGCCTGGAGAGGTGGTGGAGGCCCCATCCCTAGAAACATTCGAGGTCAGGTTGGATGGGGCTCTGAGCAACCTGATCTATTTGAAGATGTCCCTGCTCACTGTAGGGGGGTTGGACTAGATGACCTCTAAAGGCCCCTTCTGACCCAAAGCATTCTATGATTCTACGATCTTTTTCTTACCTGGCATTACAAACATCTGTTACTTACCAGCTTCTCATTGGTTGTTCGTTTTCATACTGTTGCAGCTGTTGGTGAATTTTGCATATGAGTGCTTGGAAGCATTTGTCAGTAGGCATTTTTGTTTTTTAAAAGCAGGTGCAGAGTAACTAGTGAATGTTCTTTCTACAGTATTTGATTGTTTACAGAATGTTCTTTGTTTTAAAGATGGGGATACCAGCGCAACAGAGAGTGGTGATGAGGTTCCTGTGGAACTGTATACTGCTTTTCAACATACACCAACTACAATTACTTTAACTGCTACAAGAGTTACAAAAGTTAATGATAAGAAAAGGAAAAAAAGTGGAGAGAAGGAACAGAACATAGCAAAATGTAAAAAAGTAAGTGAATGTAGTTTCTCTTTTTATGACTCTTATAATTTATAGCTATGTGATACCTCTTACCAAGAGACACTGGTTTTAAAAATGAGGCGGCTGTTACTAATAATGTTTCACTACCTGGATTTAGATTGTAATGTAATACTCTGCAGTAAATGATACAGTCTTCCCTGCTTCCTTCCCTCCCTTCCTCTGCTCTTAATTCAAGTTAATACGTACTGGCCATGAAAGTTCAGTTTTATAATTGAGGCAGAATTTGTAAGGAGGAATTGCATTTACTGGACCACTGGATATAGTTAGAGGTGGGGCGGAACAGGCTTTGGATACCGAAAGAAGAATTCTGTGTCTGAAAGTCTTCCGTTGTGGTTGTTTTAAGGTCAGAAATGTTTGCTGTCAGTTGTCCTGATGTGACTTCATGTCCATTTATTTGAGTTGAAATTGTGTGGAAGTGTGCCGTGAGAACGTTAGCTACTAAACTGCTTTGGTAAACAGGATATTGACATTATACTGTTTAGCTACAGGTGTAAACAATAAAATATATGTGAAGAAGTAAAGTACATGGAATTTCCTGAACTAATGAGTTCCTTTCTGCAGTTCAGTTTCACTGGCTTGGATGAGAATTTTGTCCTTTAAAACCAGAAGTCAGAATTAGTTACCGGTATCTTTTTGGAAATCTTGAGTAAAATGTTTCCTTTTGAATGAATGGTTCTGAATATAAATATACTACCACATACTCTTATCTCCCAACATTGTGTGAGATGATTTAAAGAATGAGGTTCTGTTGTAGAATGACCAACTTCTTTCAAAAGTTAACATTATAGGACAGCTGTGACCTGCTTACCCCTCCCCTCTTTCCAGAGGTAGTGTGGTTAAGGATGTGGGCAATTTACAGACTTACCTGATAAGTATGGGGTGTTCCGTAAGTAACTTTTCAGTTACTTTGCCTTGAATTCTGAAATTCTAGAGAGTCGTGTTGTAATATGGGAGAAAGGTAAGGGTACCTGGACTACTAGATCTGACATCCAGTATGCACTTAGTGGAATGCTGAATTGTTTTTGAAAATATATTTTGGGAGATGTAACCTGTTGCCGCCTTGAGATTTCAACGTAGTTTGTTCTGTTGTCATCATCTTGTGTGTTTTACTGAGAATGGTACACATTGAAAAGTTGTTAATTCATTAATAGATTTGAAATTCCTGAGGAGATTTTGTATTTCCTCCAAAGAATATAAATATCTAATTTTGTTTCAGGCATTTCGAGAAGGATCCAGGAAATCTTCACGAGTAAAGGTAATGAGATTTTGTTTGGTTTTTGGTTTAAACCTTAATTGTACATCACTTAAATAATATAAAGCATCAAGAGTGCAACTGGGGCTATACATTAAGCACTATAATACTCTTGATAACTAATGTGCTACATACACATCATAGTAATTTTAAATAAAGGTATGAGCACTACATCTTTATGTCCTGCAAAGTTAACTGAAATAGTGTAGTGTAAATTTTTATTCTGAGAATAGTTGGTTTTCAAGAACAAGTGGAGGAATTAGGGCTTGTTTGTGCTATGCAAGGGAGTAAAGTTGAGTGCACACCTCATTTGAACTTAGTAGCTCCAGCTTTTCATAGCTCTAAGCAGCAAAAAATATGAAATGGCTATACCACATTTGAAAGCGAAACTAGTGATTCTGCTCTGTCATACCTCCATGTGTATTCATCTGGTGGGACTCACTAGTGCTGGCATAGTTTAAGGAATTGTGTTGGGATGTCTGCTTTGTAAGATTAAGTGTTATAGCAGTCTTTAAATTTTCTGTGAGATAAAAATACGCATGGTGTGAAGACTAGGTATTTCCCATAGTTTATTCATTCTTGGGATATATAAAAACAAGTGGGACACAATTTATACTTCAGATGTATAAGATGTGACTTGTCAATAGCGAAGACAGAATTGGGAAACAAAATCTCTATTTTGTGCTTTTTGAATATGGTGTTTGTATGGTTCCATTGCATGTTTTCATGGTTAGCATCGCACCTTAATGCTGTTCGTGCGTATGGTTCTCCTGATGCACAAAAGAAATGTAATCAGTAACAGGTAAATTGAATTGCTGAACTACTTGCTATTTTATTAATGTTTAATAGTGTCTCTGCTCAGGTGGATAGAAAAGGGAGTGTTGGTTGGCTACTGCTGTCCATAAGGAGCATTGGTTGGCTTCAGCCTGGCTGCTGCGTGTGAGGTCTGGAGCTACAACGGCACTTTCTTTGAAAGTGAAAGGATCTGAAGCACTGCAGAACAAAATTGTTTAGTGAGGAACAGATAAAGGGAGAAAAATGATCTGTGCAAAGCCTGTAACATTAGAGTCACAACCTTAATGTCATAGGTGTAGGATTAGTAAAATTTAGTAAGATGTGAAGTGGAAAAAAGATACAGCATGACCCTTGAAGTTGGAAGGGGAAAATAAAATCTGCGTATTATAGGATGGAAGCTGGAGTTCTTTGTATATGTTCATAAAAGTTGAGTAGGAAGGGAGATCTGACTCTCCAACTCCTGCACACTTAGATTCATGATGCAGTGCGGTTGTGGGAGGAAACAATGTCAGTCTCCATTCTCATCCCACTAAAAGCTAGAATCCCTATTGAAGAGGGATTGTATTCCTGAACTTGAGCGATATTTATGAAATGATAAAATTCGTAAAAGGACAAATGTAATGCTACTGAATTCAACTTAATACTTTTAAGTAATGCAGAATTTTATACCGGACTTCCTAAAAAGAAAAACACCTTGAATGAATGCCATACCTTTGCCTTTCATTTTGTGTCTTGTTGTAGACTTTTTTTTTAAATTCTAATATCTTTTTCTTATCTTGTAATATCTGGTCACTTACTTTAATTTTTAGGGCTCAGCTCCAGAGATTGATCCTACTGACAGTTCGAACTTTGGATGGGAAACTAAAATCAAGGCATGGATGGATCGTTATGAAGAAGCAAACAATAACCAGTACAGTGAGGGTGTCCAGAGGGAGGCACAAAAAATAGCTTTGAGATTAGGCAATGGAAATGACAAAAAAGAAGTCAGCACCAGCAATCTGATTTTCAAACCTCCAGTAGAGGTAATGGGCTGTGCCATGTTGTGTTATTGTATGCTGGTTTTGTGCCATGACAAAGATATCCAAAAAAAAGGGACTTCACATTCATTTTCTGTATCTTGTCTCAGCAGATCTAAGCGTCAGAGTTTTAACAGCTTTTTCAGAATTTGTAACTGATTTTTGTACGTCTTGTATCACCCCGATTATGTTTACACTTGCATATCAGTTCTCATAAAAATAACTAAGGTGCTAGCCTTAGCCTGAACATTGGATTGTCCTTAGACTGTGTTTTGTGGTGGGCGTAACGCAGTAAACTTTGCTGTTGCTGTTTCTCTGCTCTCAGAGGAATATCAGGAGTGGTCAGAGTAGATAAAAGCATTGAAGTTGGAATCTTTTTTTTCTGCTTTGTGTATCAATATGTTAATTGTACGCATTTTTCTTAAGATATGGTAAGTCTGGTATTCAGATAGAATAGAATTTCATTTACCAGTACATGACGGCTGTTTCTGGTGGTAGGTGATATTCTCATACTGATTTCTTTTTTACTCTTGTGATCCTGTAATTTCTAGTTTATGAAGAAATTGTGCAATGTCTTTTTCTGTCCTTAACATCAGTTACTGATCAGCTTAAAATCAGAGTTATGTAAGAGACCTTAGCATTTCATAGCAGAAATCTCGAGGAGTGGTTACTGTAGCAGATTAATGGAAGCATCTTTGCTTCTTTTCCTCAAAGACCATCATGGCATATGGGGCACCCTCCTTAGAGGAATATCCCTGCTTACAGAGCCTTTTGCCTACATAGAGGCTACTTCCTTTTTGATTGGCGATGACAGTTATGAGGTGTGAATTCACTAATTGTCAGGGTATGTATTGGTTTTTAATTAAAAGCCATCCTTCCATCTAAAGATACGGAAATAAGAAATTTAGAAACTCTCTCAGGATTTTTCTTTTTTATTATTTTGTTATTTTCCTGTTCTGTTTTTCCTTGAATGAATCATGAATGTCCTTTTATGTTTGCATGTTTTGTTTTGTTTGAAGGAATTGAAGCCTTTTGAAAGTGTTACGCAAAACCATGCAGCAATTCGTCCTAGTAGTGGTGAGAGTTAAGTGCACTAAGGGATATAGTACTTGAATTGTGAGAACGTGAATATGTTGGTTTTCAGCCATGTACTGGAGAACTAGGGCTAAAGCATTCCTTGAATCTAAATTCAGAACTAGTTGCATTGGTAGGGGAACAGGACAGTTAAATCAGTCTGGAGGTTTAATTACAAAAAAGAGGGGTTTTTTAGTTCATATAGAATTGTTTAGTAGTTGTGAAAGTATAACCTGCAGTTAATAGTAATGGAAAAATGGTAGAAAATGATACTTCATAAATTAACTTATGTCTTTATAGAGTTACGTGCAAAAAAACAAGAAAATTTTAAAAGCTGCCAAAGACTTGCCTCCTGATGCACTTATTATTGAATACAGAGGGAAGTTCATGCTGAGAGAACAATTTGAAGCTAATGGATATTTCTTTAAAAGGTTTGTTTATTCCAAATGTTTTAATAAGGTAACTTTTAAAATGCTGTTTTGCCAAACTCTTGCCTCAAGTACAAGTTACCAACAGTGTCTTGCATTTTACTGTTGTCTGATTAAAAATAATTGCAGCTGGAATCTGGTCTCCCCCTTCTCTTCTGGATATCCTTACAGATCTGCTCAGGAGTTAGTTTCCTCTTTCTTTGTTCTTTCCTGGTTAAAGGATTCCTGCATTCTCAGTTGGGTAGTTGTGCACCTTTAACCAGAGATTGGCAGGTTCTACCGTACTAAAATAATTCAGAAGGTAGTGGCAAAGACATTCTCTTTTGTGAGACAAATAGATTTTAAGTCCATCAGGCCAAGAATGGAACTGGACACAGGTCAACTTGGGGCCTTTTTACTGCCAGAATTCTTTAGTTGGTTAAGTTACTGAGCAGTGTGTGACTGCTTCCTTCTTCCTGTGGATGATTTTCAGTGCTGCCATTAACTGCACAGACACACCTACTTGGGAAATTGTAAGAGGCCTGTTCGAGGAGAGAGAACACAGAGCTTTTGCTCAGTAAAGATGGAAGAGTTCCCTGGCACTTGTAATAGCGGAACTTAAAACACATCTTAGCAAAGTATTTAGATGCTGCCTTTCTTCAGGAGGGTTGGGTGCTAGTGATACTGCAGGTGTTAGGCAGGGATGTGGAGGTGTTATATTGTTCTGCTTTTTTAGTGATTCTATGAGGCACCTAAATTTCTACCTGAGTTTCATTTTAG
>WAAD01043271.1:478-16009 GCA_013389945.1 Fregata magnificens | reverse complement strand
TTGATAACATAGGGATGTTTTAGTTATTGCTGAACAGTGCTTACACATAATCATTTTTTGTTTCTCACACTGTCCTGCCAGTGAGTAGGCTGGGGGTGCACAGAGCTGTGACAGTTGACCCTAAAAGACCAAATGCATATGCATATGCATGTCATGCATATGACCTCGTGCTCAGCAATAAAAGCTACAGGCAAGAAGGAGGAAGGGAGGAGGAGCATTTGTCTTCCCAAGTCACCGTTACCCATGATGAAACCCTGCTTTGCTGGAAGTGACTGAACACCTGCCTGATGATGGGAAGTAGTGAATGAATTCCTTATTTTGCTTTGCTTGCATGCACAGCTTTTTCTTTACCTATTCAACTGTCTTTATCTCAACCCACAAGTTTTCTCACTTTTACCCTTCCAATTCTCTCCCTCATCCCACTGGTGGGGAGTGAGCAAGGGGTTAAAGCACAACATCTAGTCATGGCCTTTAGCCACCTTTTGATGTAACAAGCCTGAAAGTAAAATGCATCTAAAGTAATACATTTGCCATGAATAGTTAGGAAGGAGATCAATTAATTTTCGATCCTGAAGAAATATCAACAGAAATTACTTCTTCATAATGATCTCGTATTAAGTTGTAAGTTTTCAAATATAAAGAGCATAATATTCTTGAAAAGGAAGCAGCGATATTTCTAAACTGTCCCTACTTATGAAATAGAGTTCTTTGCATGAGTATTAGTGCAGCATACTGATTTTGCTAAATTGAGATCCTGTGTAACAAAAGCATAACCTCTACTCATGTTTGAATTCACAATTCTAGCTTTTGAACTATTCTAACAGAGGTACCTTATCATGTAATTTTCCTTTAAGTTGCCACTGCCTGTAGATGTGTTTGCTGTGACCAAGTGACCAGTTGCAATTTTGTCTTTATAAATGCTGGAATTGATTTTTGTCACCTTGGAGATCTTGTGGTGAAAATCCACAGCATATCCTTGACCCTAAAGTGCAGCTGCAGCAACAGCAGGCAATATACGATACAAATTTTTCTGTGATCAAACATGTCAAGGTGAGCAAAATCTGATAAACTGATTCTCCCACAACCACGCATATACTGCTTTTCCTGACTAGAATGTCGTGGAAAGGTATAACTATGTTTACTGAAGAGTAGAAAACTCAGTGTATTACCTACAGAATACAGAGTATACAACATATCAGACTTTACTTGGTTAAATAAAACATTTCCCTTTGTTGCTTTCCAATAACCGAACTATAATTAAATTTCAGAAACTAGTATTGTCTTTTTGTTTAATCTACATTTCAGGTACTTTCAATATTCATACCTTTTACAAATCCCCTAAAAGTATGTATGCCTTGTCCTTAAATAAACTAATAATATATCCACGCTTAGTGTCTGAATCAAATATTTATATGGTAATAAAGTTCATATTGCAAATAACAGTCGAGCATGAAAAAAATAAAAATAAAATATGAGGTACAGAATCTATGTCCTTTCTTCCAGTAAATATGTAAGTAAAATACTTCTAATGAAACAATAAAATAGATTGTGAAATTCATGTTATCTTGCTTGATTCATTTATTACCACCAGTTGGAATTTAATACAGCGTAAAATCTGTCTCACCATTTTTCTTAAACACATTTCCTGGTGATGAAAAACATTTTCTTTCCTGCTGTTATTTTGTAACAGGGAAGTATTATATTAATTTAAGAACAAATCCTTTCGTTCTCTCTGTTACATTGATCACATACGAAATCCAAACCTGTGGATAGAAGCAATTTCCCCTACCTGAAAATGAGTTCACTGATACAATGGGAAATAAAATGAAGAGCAAGTAGAAAAGCTCCAGCTGCTCAAGAAGAATTCTGTGTTACAGCTCACATTGCACATGTCATTTGCTCATGAAGATTAAGGCAATTAATTTTTTGTTGTTTTCCATACCTGAAAAATCAATCAGACAATGATATAATCAGTAACAACAAAGGTTTAATGGAACCCATGGTAAACAAGACTTAATTATTGCACTCTCCCTACAGGGGGTGCACTCTAGGCAACCAGACTATAAGGCAGATTAATTTTGCCTCCTTTTATTTTTTGTGTCCCTGTAGAGATCTCTATAGCAACTGAATTAAATTATATGTGGTGTTAATAGCTAAAAACTTTTATAAATTAATAATGCTGCAAAATTGGACTATGTTTTGTCTGGAGATAGAACAGCCTTCCTCAATATACAGAGAGTGTTGAAATAAGAGTAGTAAAGATATATAGACAGTTTAAATTTAAAGCACATGAAACTTCGCTACTGCATTAGTTTCCAAACTAATTCTGAATAGAATACTACATAAGCACTTTTACCATTGTGCTGATCTTCTCTGCAAAGGATTGTACTGTTCTTTTAAAATATTGCACATGGAAATCTGCAAATATAGTTAAGCTTGAACTTGTTTTTGATGATGTTGCTTCTGCTATGAAAATTCCATTCTATATATACATGGCTGAAAGGTGACTATGGAGCAAAAAACCTATTCATTACAGTCTGACCTCTGTCCTATGACAGTTTAAGTGTACCATGTAAATCTCAGTAGAATGATAAAAAATCAAAGGTGCTATGAGTACACACTCTTTTAAAGCTATGCCTCCCATTTAACCTGTAGGCATGGATATCATCATATGCTCATGATGTGACTGCCCTAAGAGCTGGTATTGCAAAGGGACTTATGAAAGACTCAGATGAGTAACTTCTATTTCAATTTCTTAAGAATAAATCTTCAAACCTCAAGGTTCTCATTGAAGTACCTCATAATAAGAGCATGACAGCTAAAGTACCTTCCCTTTCATCCTGAAGTTGCTTATAGGCCTAAAATTCTGTTTATGAGAAAGCTAAAAACAGTTTGATATTAACAGTTAAGTGTAAGCAATTGGGATTCATCCCTGTTCATGATCAGAGCAAAATCAGTTTCCTATAGGGAAACTTTAGAGAGGACTTTAACAATAATAATTTTAAAAATGAAATCAGGGTAACTTCAAAATTTACAGCGCAGATGGGTGTATGGAAAATAGGTTTATCTATTATCTTTTTAAATGAGCTATTATGGGAATTTAATATAAATAATAGTGAAGATAGAGTATAAGTAGATACTGTAAGGCATGTAAGTGATTTAGTGTTTTGGAACACTTGGATAAAGAGACTACAATGATATGAGTGTGGTAAATATTAAATGGAGTGAAAAACAACTCACTGTTGGTGTTGAAATTGGGAACTTCCATACATAATGACCACGTGTGTAACAGGGATTGATTCTGGTCCTCATTCTGGTCTTGTGATAGTATCAACGATATGCAAGAAAGCATAAAATTTTTAACAATCAAAAATGAAAAAGAACACTGAAAGAGTGGCAAATGAGGAATAGGACTGTTTGCTAATATTAGGGTGCCCAACCATTAAACCAATAGTCAATAGAAATTAATGAGGCCAAATGTTAAGTCACACATTTAGGTGGAGAATATAGTCTGATGAGCACTACGGCCAATGGTCTAACATATTTCTAAAACTCAGAAATAGAGAATAGCAAGTAAGAGTAAAGAAGTTACAATGATCACTGATCGCACTATCATTTTTAAACCTGAAACTCTGCTTGACCCACACTGATCTGGAATAAAATATTCTGTAATAAATATCCTGTCACTTCAGACTAACAGACTGAGGTATAATAAGATCCAGTGCCTGGAAGCTGACAATAAACTCATTTAGATTAGAAATAAGGAATATAATTTTAATTGTGATGGTAATAATATGCTGTACTTAAAGCTGTGGTGGAGAATCCATCATTGAAAATGTGTGCTTTCCTGGAAAAGCTGCTCTACTTCAGAATCAGATTAATTCAAAGAATTCCTGTGGCTTGTGTTATGCTGAAGTCAGGCTAGATAATCACAGTGCCTCCTTAAGGTTTTATAATCTGTGGATCCGTTTATTACAACAGGATGCCACAGCACAGACTAGAATAGCACTGGTGGAGAAAGTATGATAGAATCCTGACTACAAACTGTAAAGTTGAATCTCTTGCCACTCGCGTAGCTTTCAAGAAAGAAACAATTGCTCAGACTTTGTGCAATAGATGAATCTCATCCAGATTGACAGCTGTTGTGGGTTAACCCCAGTGGGCAGCTAGGCACCACACACTCGCTCACTCATTTCCTCACCACCCCCCTGAGAGAGGTGGGGGAAGAGGAAAGGAAGAAAAAAAGCAAGAAAATTTGGGGGTCAAAATTTAAAAAAATAATTTTAAAAAGTTTTGTAAGTGAAGGAGAATTGGAAGGAGAGAAGAAAACAAAACAAAACAAATGATGCAATCACTCACCACCTCCCATGGGTAGACAGATGCCCTGCCAGTTCCCAAGCAAAAGATGGCTAACCCTCCTAAAATTCCTTCTTTTCCCTTTTTTTTCCTGAGTATGACATTATATGTATGGAATATCTCTTTGGTTAGTTCCGGTCATCTGCCTGATTGTGTCCCCTCCCAACCTATTGCTCAACCCCCAATTTATTCACTGAGGGGGCAGAGTGAGAAACAAAGAAAGCCTTGATGATGTGCAAACACTGTTCAGCAAAAGCTAGAACATTAGTGTCTTATCAGTATTATTTTGGTCAAAAATCTAAAACACAGCACCATAGGAACTGCTGTGAAGAAAATTATCTCTATCCTAGCCAGTACAACAGATAAGAGATCTGGTTTTTTTAGTCACTTCCCTTCCACAGACATTTTATAGTCCTGTCAATCAATTTGTGCACTTAAATTTTGCAATTTCAAACCCAAATTATTGAAGTTTCAGGTAGAATGTCCTACAATGCCTATATTACCTTAACTCATATACACGCCTTACCTCTACCACTGTTACTGTGATTTTTCACTGACTTCATTTAGGCTTTAGGGTGCCTTAAATAAAGTTATTAAACATTGAATATTTCCACAGAAGAGGTAGACAGACAAGCTGAAATAACAGTTTAGAGCTCTACACTTGGTTAGCTGAATTGCTAAAACAAACAGGCTTTCATTTACACACTACATTCAGATAACTAAAGGTAGGTATCTGTCATTTGGAACCCAATTCACTTCCTCAATCTGTATTAATAAAAAATAGATGACAGGATCCTAATTGCTACTGAAATATCTTCAGTGCTGACATCATCAGCACTTATTCCATCTCTTGCCAAATTTCAAGTTAGCAAAAAAAAAATACTTCTGAAAAGGCTAAGTTTATGCAACCTGTCTGGTAGAGTTTTCAGTTCTTTATCAATTTTTTTGTTTTGTTTTTTGTGTTATTGCTTGAGTTGCACTACTGTACTGTTAAGGTCTCATTGTTTCTTGTGATGCTGCTTCATTCTTCTGCTTCCCACTTCTTGCTACTAAGATGCAGGATCATCTTTACCAGGTAACACTGCTAATCTAGTACCTAGCACTTTATCAGATACATGGACAGCAAGCACAAAAATTAAAGTGGCAAGATTCTGATCAATTTATAAGCTTTAACGGCAGTTCACTTTCTAGGTTCCTTAAGGAGTTTGGATCCTGCTTGTAACACTGTAAGAAAATGTAATGGAAAAAGATGTTGCACCATTTGGACTTCTTGTTTTTTAAGCAATTTTGGATTTTAATGCTGAATTAAATTTGCTAGTCAAAATGGACATAATCCAAAACCTGTAACCTTCATGGCAGAATTTGTACTTAAAACTTCAGAAAATATTAAGAAATCTGTTACAACGACATAAACACTTTCCTTAAGACCAAACTTCAGTGATTAAATAACTGCAGCATATATAGGGGGATGATATAGGGGGAGAGGCTGAAAGAAATGTGGTTATTCAGACTGGAGAAGAGAAGGCTTGGGGGGATCTTATGAATTTGTGCAAAGATCTGATGGGGGCAATTAAAAAAGACCCAGCCAGACCCTTCTCACTGGTACCTACTGACAGGAGAAGAGGCAATGGCGCATACTGAAAAAACATAAATTCCATTGAAATAATAAAATCTTTTTTACTATCAGGGTGGTCAAACACTGGAACAGGTTACCCAGAGAGGTGGCCACGGGTGGGGGTCAGGGTCAGGCCTAGTGAGGGGAACCAGGGTCAGACACAGCCCTGGGATGGTCAGGCAGGGCTATGGGGCCAGACCAAGGCTGGGCCAGGACATTGGGCCCATGGCTGGGCCCGGCTTGGCTGGGCAGGACTGTGGGGAGCTGGAGACTGGCCCTGCTGTGGCATCTCTGGGGCAGGGACTGACAGCTCTGGGGCACTAAAATGGGGTCCTGGGCCATGGGCAGGGTAGGGGGAGGCCTCAGACCATTAAAGCCCATTAATGTGCTCAGGTCCCTTTCAGGTAGTTGTGAGGTATTCTCCCTCCACGTGAAGGACACAGATTGACCTCCTTGGTACCTCCCTCCTCTAAAAAGCAAGCTCCCAAATCTCAAGTAAATCATAAGGAAACTGAATGAAGTATTACTTCTCCACTAGCTTTCTAGTAAATATAATGGGATCCTAGAAATCTGGTTCGCAGGTTGATACGTTTATTTTTAGACAAATTTGTCTAAATGTCTATATTAACTTACTCTCACCTAAATTTAACCTGGACTTTCAACTCAGAAATAAAGACTGTTCTAATTGCAAAGCTATAGGGTAAGCACGTTTCCTTTCTGTTGGACTGTCTCCGCTATATATAAATACATGTAAACTTTAAATCGCTATTAAAAAGCTTGTCTGTAACAGTTGGAATTCAGTACTACAATGAGATACCTGAATTAACAAGGGGTAGCCTAACTTTTTTGGCTTAATACTATGTCTGTACTCCTATCTTATCTTAAAGGTTTCAATTAGCAGACAAATTGCCTTGGCTGTAACACTACACTACTATGCAGTTCTGACACAAAAAATAGTTTGTTAAAAGCTAGTTTAGATATTTTTAACTGGTGCTCAATTGCAGTTAGACATACAGCCACTGTATAAGACGACCACGATAATGTGTAGTCTTAAGGTTCAAGCCTGAGTCTTGGAAAAAGAGCATGTGGGTTCAGGCCCTGAAGGCTAGCTGCTCTACCCCATAGGCTGTTAAATAAATGATGATGTCTATTCCTCCACTGGCAACTTTCATTTTGAAGACCTTCTTTCATGTGTTGTTTCACAGATGACCGAAAGAAACATTCTCTTTAAGTTTCAAATAGTGTTGCAACTAAGCAAAATTAAAAACCCAGGGTTTCATTTCCACAAAGAGGGGGGAAAGCCTCTTTCTTCCCTCCCAGTGCTCTTCTTTTCAGCTACTGAAGTGAGTAATCACTTAATTATCCCAAGATTTTCATAAATATATTCATCAAATGTTAAACCAAATGCATAGCTGACTATTTTTTAAGGTTAAATTTAAATAAAATCACTCTGTGATGAAGGGTATTGTTTACATAGTCATCGTCAAAAAGATACCAGAATGCCACAATTCAGTTTTCCTGTCATTGTGTTCTACTCAGCTCAGAGGCAATGCTAACATTGATCTTGGAATTAGTTAATGTATGCTTAGGGCTTTGAAAACAGAAAATAAATAGTGTTATTTCTGATTATAATACTATTTCTAATTTATTATTTTAAATGTTATTGTTATTATCAGTACTGTTTTTATTGTTTTTGTGATTATGATTATTGCCATGCATAGGTCTTATTTAACTTCTTTGTATAATATTAACATAAATTAAATATTATCACAAAAAAACTCTTATTTTGATACTTTCCAGTAACGAAGTTTAACAAAGTTTTAGAATTCTATAGCTGAATGTTGGATATTATCTCCTGTGGTTATTTAAAACTTGAAATTTAATAGCATAAAGAAATGCTCTCTTGAGGTATTTCAACTAGATGATTGCAGGTAGTCCTTGACTGAAAAATGTAAGTAATGCAACAGGGGTATTTTTGTCATAATATAATCATATCCCTAAGGCTGTAAAAGATATGAGATTTAGCAGAGTATCTAATTCCCAAGGGGGGTGATTAACTCCTGACAACTACCCACTAGATTTGTCTTGCTGCTTTTATAAGAAGTCTGCATTGTATGAGATAATGCAGCTTAATTTCCTAGAATAGAAGTCAGTTTGACAGCAGTTTCAGCATGTTTCACATGAAATAATCTAACATTATGAAATAATGTAACATTTAGAATGGTCTCTAGCCATTGAGAATGCTCCCCCAATTCAGTGATCCTGTGTAGTAATAAAGATGAGCAAAGTGATATGGCCAACAACCTAAGGATATTGGGAACTTAAAATAATACTGGGGAAACATTATGGAAATCTTACTGTCTGTATAAAATTATATTTTTGTGGTTGTTTTTTTCAGAATATTGTAATCAACATAGATTTCTACACTGTGCTTACAAAACTACAGATGAAACGGGGCTACCTTTAATCTAGCTTTTTGGATAACAGTGAGTGACATAACACCTCTTAGCTTAATAATGCCAAATGTACTTTGTTTCCTGGTCTGATTTTGAAGTCCTTTTTAAGAAGTCACTGCTAGAAAGCTGCTGATATCCAGGCTATCCATTTTAAGGTTAATTTATTGTGTGCCTGTGACTCTGCATTATTGCAGATTCAGCTGATAAAGAACTGGGTGGAACAAAGGATGACATTCACCTAGCTTAAGTAACTTACTAAAAGTTAGACATTAACTAATTATCTAAAGTCATACCTTCACCGTTAATAGGGAAAAAAATACGTCTCCAGATAATAAGTCTTATTATCCCCGTATCTCAAATGTAATAGATTCTTTATTACAAGACTTTTTTCCCCCAACATATAGCATTCATCTTTTAAGAAACACATTTTTGTCACAAACATCCTTCTCCAGACACTAAATTGTGCAAATCTCCATTGAAGTTAGCTTTTTCTGTTAGAATAAAAATTCACAAAAAGTAACAAATGATAAAACATATGTTATCATCAGTTCTTCCTACACACTGATTAAATAAGAGATCATTGTAATACCTAGTATCACAATGCCATACTTAATTGAACAACGTCTCTGTTAGAAAAACCCAAAGAAGAAGAAAAACCCCACCCAGCTGCTTAATTCACACCCAGAAAACAAGATAAAATAACAAAAAAAATTCTCAAATCCACAGAATTCTAAAGACTGTTAAATTTAAATGACAAAGAATCTACTACTTCTTTTCCAAACTGGCACTTTCAAAAGAAATATTCAAAAGAATGACGATTCCAAAAATAAATAACAAGGGATTTGCTGACAGATGTGAGTTTTTGTCTTTTTGTGTCTTTTTGATGAATTTTTAGTCACAATCACAAAATGGGAAAATGGCTTTGTTCTTATTCATACTAGCACATTATTTTTATTGGCTCAATAGACTGAACTGGGTTGGATATTAAAGTTAGAAATTATTTTGAACAATGTTAGTTGGAATCAGTGGAGGGACTAGTAGGAGATCAGATTCTTGGAAAGCTACAATGAGAGAATAATGCTACAAATGTGAATACTTGTTGACTCTTTAAAATACATTTGCCTTGGCTAGCTTCATGTCTCTCCTGTCTTTCTTTTCCATAGACGTTCATAGCAACTGCATTTTATGTATACAAATAATCAGAGAAACTAAATTCAGTCTCATGTGCAAGTAATATTTGTGGAAATATTTGTATTTTTGTTCAGTCAGAGGATACAAACTATAGCATACAACTTATTTGTACAACCAGATCTAAAAAAACATAGATAGAAAAAGGAGAATAAAATAATACATTACAAAGAACGGCTGGTGGGGAATGAAGCAATGATCAGCTTAGAGTAATTCTGAGCAAATGAAATTGAGGGAAAACGCCATTATGTCCTTGCCTTAAAAAGGAGAAAACCAAAAGGTGGAAAACTAACTCCTAAAAAGTATTGCTACAAATGGTCCATTTCATTATGAAAAATAAATTAACCTTTTTCTTGGAAAAGGTCAGAATTGTTCATCCCTAACATTTAGTCCCACAGACTGATATCAAGAGATAATTTTAGATAACTGAGCTTATTAAGTCAGTTTATCAGCCTTGAGAAACAATGCATTGAGAAAAAAAAAGGACAAGGCAATTTTAACATCCAAGGCGGCACTGGAAATTTCATGGGCTTATGGACCAGGCACTTTATGTTGCATGCAATGCAGAGTTCTTCATATATGCGTAGTAAGTTCAACACACCAGACTTTCTTCCACACGTGCAGATCAGCCATGCAAGACATATGCATTTGAATTAGTACAAACATTTTAAACACTGTTAATTCACTTCCAGTACCTGTTTCAAACCAAATCCTGCATGTATGTTCCTCAGACTAACACAAGACATGTAACTGAAAGACATCATGGTAGAAATGCTAGGAAAAATTCATAGGACTCAAGAATTTGCAGTCAGAAATTGAAAATGTTGTGCTTCAGGGAACTTTGTATCAAGAAACTACCAGTAGTTCTGAGAATCCTAAAAGACCCTGAAGTAAACCAAAGTCAACTTTAGCTTGATTCCAGCAGAGTTAAAAATACTGGATCTCCAAGGGGCTGAACTCCTTCCATGCTTTCTGCAAAACCAAAACTGGCTGCAGGATTGATAAAGAATATTTTTCAATAAATTTGTTATTTTATGTAAGTTAAGCTTTTCCAAAGATATAACCACAACCACAAAGAACTAAAGAAGTTTTAAGCGACTTGTAATTTAGATGGAGATAAAGTAGTAACTGCCTTCAATCCCCACAGTATCCTGGCTAATTAATGAAGTATTTATTTAAATATTTCTCTTTTGAGCCTTTGGCATTGTTTGACAGTATTCTTTATATAAGCTTATTTCCCCAAACAATATTCCTTCTCACAAGAGTAATTATACCTTCTTCACACAGCACAATACAGGCACAGACAGAAACAATAGATCACAGTTCAAAAATCTTGTGATTTACCTCCTGTAGTCCTGAAACATGGTTTTGCATTTTGGCAATGTAATAATGTAGAGATGCCATCAGTGGCAAAAAGAAACAAAAAAAATAGAAAGATTGGTAAAATAAATGGGATTTAAAGAGTAATTTAAGAGAAGAAAGCCTGGAGTCAGGGACAGATGGGAGGGGAGATGTTCATCCCTTTTCAACACAGGTCAGTTATATTTTGAATTCAGAGAGAGCATTCCTGAAGCAGGATGTAGGATTGTAATCAATGTGTATTGTTATAAAAGATTTGAGAAGTGTTCTCCTAACATTTTGGCATAATATACTTTAAAATTACAAGTCACATTTTCTCAATTAAATGCACCACTAATATTTAGAATTATTTCTAAGCAGACATCTTTGAAGGTTTACTGGCTAAAAGTATGAAAGGAAGTTTAATTTGGGCTTTAATATTATTAAGACAACTAGCAACACTAAACCGAATTCAATTATTAGATAGTATAATATGAGTGTGAAGCTCTTATTTTGTAAATTTTTTCACTAATAAAATTTTGCCATGAAAACATTCTAGATTTTGATACAATTGACAAATTGATATATTCTGTTTGCTAGAAGAATACTTAGCTTGGCATTTGTAATGATGAGAAATGTGGAAGAAATTCTAATATACATACTCATAAAATAAAATTCAAAAAGAAGATGTGTCAAGCATTTTAAACTAAAACCAAACCCACTGTTTTCTGATAAATTTAGAATCAAAATGAAACTACAGCAAAACATAATGGGTTAATCGTTACAGAATTTGAATTACCGAGATGTAAGCTCTGTATGACTCTCTAGATCTTGGCAGGAAGAGATACTGTTTGAAAACAAGAAACTGCTAATGTTGACAGGAAACACATAGGAAAAAAGTGTCGGACAATGAAGGAGAGACTGATATCAGACTTCTTTCCTTACAGAGGAGTACTCACATTGTATCCTATGAAAACATGCTTTGCAAATCCTGTAATATTTTGAAAGTGGTTTAGTCTGCATAATATATATATTCTTGAGTTTCAAGGCATGTTTTTGTGTATTTCTAGGTTTTTCTTACTGAAATGGATAACAATAATAATAATAATAACAACAACAGTAATAAATGTAAAAAAGTTTCCTTGGAACCATTTCACTGTTCTGTTTGCCCTGGTCAAACAGAAGGCAAAATTTAGTCCTGATAGAGAGTTTACACCTTGTCTATCTTTGAATCTTGTCTGCACTTAATTTCTTAAGTGATATAGATTATACACTGTTACCTCCACAATCTTAGGCTTAAAGGAAAGTGAAAGATGTACAGTATTTTTGGTATGGGTGATATATTAGGGTGATGTACTTAAAAAATTTAAAAACAATTAAGTAGAAAATGTTTTGTTATGTAGCCTTCAGCTAAGTTCAAGGAGAATAATACTTCAGAAAAAAATGGAAACAGTTATGAAAATGGGGTCATTAAATTATTACTTCAGTATAATATTAAGAGCTTTACAAGTGCTTTCAAATTTACAGATACATTAGGTATATTAACCACAGCTGTCTACATACAGACTAAAGTATGGACATTCTAGGCAGGGAGTTGGGCTCTCTTGCTGTAATGAGCATGTTTTCTTGGTTGACTGTTATGCTCAGGAGCTGTGGTGAACAAAGATGTTTCTAATTTCTCTATCCAATGATGTAGAAGACAGCATGTGTTAAGCACAGTCAAGTCAGTAAGGAAAAACATAATACTCCAGTTGAACTGACTGTTAGTTACACAGTAAACAAAGTACAAATTTCAATGCCCAAGAATCAGACTTCTCTAAAAATAGTCAATGTATCACATGAACTACTGTGATACGTTTTGTAGAAATATTGCCTTTTTTGCATTCATTCACAAAATTCTCAGGTCTGAGAATTCTAGCATTTGTAGCCAAAGCTATTTTTAATGTTAGTTTACAAGTGGTTTGGGTTTTTTTCCTTTTTATTTTGTGTAGTAGATAAACAGGCAAAATGAAACTTACAGAAACGGTTCTGTCTCAAAGGCTTTTGAGTCATTAAGAAATTTCCAAATATGAAAAAACCCAAGCCAAGAAACAAAACCCAAGCATTTAAATCACCTTCTTTAGAAGATCTAATCTTTTCTGAGTCTTGTATAAGTTACTCTATATCACTAGCACCTAGATGGTATTGGTCATTTTAGAATGGTTGCAGATAAAATGTTCATTTGGCTTAACGGTAGCCCAGAAGCATATTTCAGTAGTCCTTTTTTTTCCCTTTAGTCCTTTCCTGTATGTCCATTTCTTTGTCTGTCCTCTTTCTCTAGCACTAGTATAATTTCTCTTCCTGTTTTTTGTCATTCTCCTGTCACAATATTTGTTCATCCTGCTTTGACTTGTATGGCTCTATTTAAGGCATTTATTATCTCTCTAATTAGAGAATTAGTATATTACAATACCGAAATTGTAACACCAATATTACAATACATAGCTTGTTCCTATAATTTCTAGCTGTCAAAAGTATGTACAAAATAATATGGTTATGAGAGGGAAGCGGTAAGAATAATAATTAACTGTGACTGCCTGTTATCCTGACCTGATTTCTTGTGGTGGTGTTTTAGATTTTTAAATATGTTTTGTAGCATCAGGTGCAGATTTAAGAATGAATTGTGCATTTTATTCCTACTTTTCTGAGTGTAATTGTGCTGGTTTTGGCTGGGATAGAGTTAATTTTCTTTACAGTAGTATGAGGCTATGTTCTGGATTTGTTCTGAAAACAGGGTTGATTGATAATACAGGGATGTTTCCATTATTGCTAAGCAGTGCTTACACAGAGTCAAGGCCTTTTCTGCTTCTCACACCACCTCACCAGAGAGTAGGCTGGGGGTGCACAGGAAGTTGGGAGGGGACACAGCTGGGACAGCTGACCCCAACTGACCAAAGGGATATTCCACACCTTATGACATCATACTCAGCAATAGAAGCTGGGGGAAGAAGACAGAAGGGGGGACATTTGGAGTGATGGCATATGTCTTCCCAAGTAATGGTTACGCATGATGGATCCCTGCTTTCCTGGAGATGGCTGAACACCTGCCTGCGATGGGAAGTAGTGAATGAATTCCTTGTTTAGCTTTGCTTGTGCATGCGGCTTTTGCTTTACCTATGAAACTGTCTTTATCTCAACCCATGATTTTTCTCACTTTTACTCTTCTGATCTCTGCCTCATCCGACCCAAGGGGAGTGAGCGAGCAGCTGTGTGGTGCTCTAGTTGCCGGCTGGGGTTAAACCACGTCAGTAATGATTCCATAAAATCAAGGATGACAGGGTAGCAGATAAAACACTTGACGTCCATCACTAATGAAACACATTCAGACAATGCATATACTTAACTTTTATACATATAGGTTAAGGACAAAACCTGTCCTCTATTGGTTCACAAAATCTGGGAATATCATGTTTAGGACCATACATATTGGTTATAATGGTTAGAAAAAGTTACTTTACATGTATTTAAAGAGTAGTGTCCCACTGAAATTATAGAAACCAAATGCATATATATTATTTTGTGTGTATATGTGTTGGTATCTTCCTATGTATCCTTTAAAAAAGAGGGAAATTAAGGAATATGACTGCTTTGCAAGTATTTCAAACAGCTCAAAGACAGCATATGCTTTTTAATGCAGTGTCTAAATTTGCCAGTTAACATATCTCTATACACGCATTTCAGGACTGATTCTGCACCCAGTTGAGTAAAATAGAATTTAGTTACTAATTTCAAAGGGATTTGCACTGAGCTCATCATCAGATTAAGAAAATAAATAATGAAAAAGTATTTCTGATTTTTTTTAAAGTATCCAAATGCAGTTCACTTAGTGTGACCCTGAAAAACTCACAGCAGTATCAAAAAACAGTTGTGTAATTAGATGCCAAATTAATCCACCTGGACCAATTAACCCAGAAAAGGCTCCCAGGCTCAGTAATGCAATGTCAACAGAAATAAAATCAGAAAAGAGAAAAAGGTTGAGTGAAGAAAACTTCTTAGGAAAATCAGAACGGAGTTAGAGATGATTATAAAAAGGTCTGGGATCAAAGAGATCTTGCAGACAAGTTGGCATCAGAGTGCAAGATAATAATACAAATCATCATCTGATACTTGTAATTCACTGATGCACTGAAAAAAGTTGGTAAATCACTGTAACTCTATTGAAATCTTTGCTACTTATAAGTTTCTTGGTTTGTTTTTGTTTGTTTTCTGGGGTGGTTTTTTTTTTTTTTTGGGGGGGGGGGGGGCTAAATTTCCTGACATTTAAATTGCCTAAAATTAGCTGGAAGACTTTTATCTGTGAAGAACTATAAAAATCCTGTACTAAAGCACAGTAAAGAAAATGTTTGACTACTAGAACAAGAACTGTATATTTATACAAGTGTAGGCTTCTGTTGCTTACTGGGTTCCCATCTACTCCTTTCAGTTTTCAGCTGAAGTGATGTCAAAATATAAACATACAAAATCAGAAACTCTCATATTTTCCCTGAAGAATCTTAAAACCTGGTTAAATTCTCATATTTGTAAAAACAGCATCTGAAG
>WAAD01043270.1:1806-22074 GCA_013389945.1 Fregata magnificens | reverse complement strand
GTGCGTGTCTGTCTGCGTGGGTCTGTGCGTGTCTGCGTGGGTCTGCGCCCTCGTTCCCAGGTCCCAGTTCGCGCTGAAGTTCCTGGACCCCTCCTTCGTCCCCATGACGAACTCCCTGGCCCACGAGCTGCAGGAGAAGCCCTCCAAGTGGGCCTTCAACCAGACGGCGTTCGCGCATCAGAGGTGAGCGTGCGGCCGCCGCGCCCGCGCCGTCCCTTCCCGCCCTCCCTGAGGTTGCCCCCTTCCCCCCAGGATTTAAGAAAATACAATCAGGGACTGCTAAATACCCTGAGCTCCGAGTAATTTGCCAGCGGGGAGAGACAAAGGCTGAATCGGAGCGTTTCCCCAGATGGTTACAGCTATCTCGGAAGAACGGATTATTTCAGAGCAGGACACCAGGCTGCAACACGCGTTATTTTACCAAACGGAACGTGACCCACTTTCCCAGTGTGCGAGTGAAATTGTCATCGCTTCAAGATAAATGGCTGGGTTTTTAAAACTTGAAACAAATCGGACCGTAACAGCCATGAAATGCCGTGTTCGTGGAGGCCGGCACATGCCCAGCTAAACTTCCCAGCTAACGGCAGTTCTGAGCAAGTGCGGTGCTGCTCTGCCTTCCAGCGCTGCTCCGGCTGAGGGGGCGGGCAGAGCGAGGGGCTCGGATGGGGCCTTCGAGCCCGAATCCACCAGAGGCACTCTCGTTGTGCATCGCCTTCTGCCTGCTGTTCACAGGTTGCGCTGACTTCCCTGCTGTGTGGCAATGGAAAGGGTTTCTCGGTTCCTTCAGCTTCCTCAGAGCTGCTCCATACTTAATGGGAAGTAAAATGGGCTTTCAGTTTTCCCACTGTGATGTGAACTTGGTGGTGTCTGGCCACCCTTTTTTATTTATCAGCTTTACTGACATATATATAGAGAGGGAGATATATACACATATATAGATAAATATATCGATATATGTACGTATGTATCAGTAAATATATACTTTGTACAATTTTTTTTATATATATATATTTTTACTGATATCTATTTAAAAAAATCCATACAAGAAAAGACAAACATTTAGCCATTTAAGATAGCTGTTACCATCTTGGACTCCAATTTTGTCCTGACAAACGCCTGCTGTTTTAGAGACTCCGCTCACATATCCCACCTGAGAAGCAGGAACCCAGGCCCCTCGGCTCTGC
The DNA here is from genome assembly GCA_013389945.1 of Fregata magnificens. Lineage (NCBI taxonomy): Eukaryota > Metazoa > Chordata > Aves > Suliformes > Fregatidae > Fregata > Fregata magnificens. The sequence goes on along the minus strand of WAAD01043270.1, from coordinate 20,890 downwards.
GGCCAGGCAGCTGGCAGGGTCAGGACGGGGCTGCTGCACCCCTCGGTGCTGGCGGGCAGGGCTTGGGCTTCTCTCCTCCCTTCTGGTCACTCTCCGGTCACAGGTCAGCACCGCTGCCGGCACAGCGGGGCGAGTAGTGGCCTTCTAGTGCCAACAAACGCTGCCCGCTGCCCCTAAGGAGCTCTGGGCCACAGAGAGGAGATGTCACTCTGCCTGCCCCGAGCTTTCCTGGGCACCTCCCAGGCTGGTGTGACAGCGGCCACCCCTCAGTATTGCTTCACCCCTGGCACCACCAACTCATCCTTCATAAGCCTGTCTCTGTGCCACCCCTCCGGTGGTTTTAGCTTATGCCTCGGGATCTCCCTTTGCACTTGTCCGTTAGCCATAACCCATAATTAGGGCACCCAGTGGGACTCCATTAATGCTTAGACATTGGAGGATGCGAGCTGGAAGAAGGGTTGTTTGTTTTCCATAAACATGAGCAGATAAAGTGGTATTGGTTTTCTAATTTTATGCCCTGCGAGGGAAATTCCTGAGCAGTGTTGGTTTTGTTTGGTTTTTAAGTATCTGTAATAACCCTTGTAAAAATGCCGGCGTGCTTCCCGAAGAAGACATTAAGGAATTACATTTACATAAAGGGAGGCAGCGGCAGTCACTCGTTTTTGAGATTCAAAGCTTCTTAGTGAGAACACAAAAAATACATGTATTTAAAAATCAGCTACTGTTAACTCAACTGAAAATCCTGGACTGCTTGGTTTTGCTTCACATACCTCATGGCAAACATGGTACCCATCATTGCCAAAGACCCGCAGTCCAGTACCGAGAGCGAGACGCACGCAGAGAGCACCAGCAGCAGACTTAGCCGCCAGGCCTGTATCACGGCGCAAGCAGAGCTGTGTTGCGCAACACCCCGCAGCAAGGTGACTGTGGGAGGGGTGTACTGTTAGCTGCACGCCTCGGACTTACACAGTGAATCCAATATTTTAATCCTGACACTGTTCCAAGAGACACGGACACGTCCTTAGCTGGCATCAGTCAGGACCACCCAGTAAAGCCAAGCGGAGCACTAGGTAAGGAGCCAGCTCCATAATTCCTATCTATTTATATTAATTTAAAAGCCATTGCACCACATTGCTCAGGAAACTATTTTATTACATTTAAAAAAAAAGAAAAAAAAAAGAAAAATGTAAGTCTAGCTGGAAAGAAAATCAACCACAGAAAGAGGGGAGATATAACTCCATGTTTTGTTTTCTTTTTCTGTTTTATTTTAGGCAAGAAATCCTTCAGCATGTCGATGTAATAAAAAATTTTTCTTTGACCAAGAACAGCGTTCGGATTGGACAGCTGATGCATTACGATTATTCCAGCCATAAGTACGTTTTCTCTATTAGCAATAACTTCAGATCGCTGCTTCCCGATGTGTCGCCGATCCTGAACAAGCATTACAACATTTGCGCCGTGGTTGGAAATAGTGGGATCCTGACCGGGAGCCAGTGCGGGCAAGAAATAGACAAATCTGATTTTGTTTTTCGTTGCAATTTTGCTCCAACTGAGGCTTTCCAAAAAGATGTTGGAAGGAAAACCAATCTTACAACCTTCAACCCCAGCATCCTGGAAAAGTATTACAACAATCTTTTGACCATTCAGGATCGCAACAACTTCTTTTTAAGTTTGAAAAAGCTTGATGGGGCCATTCTTTGGATCCCCGCTTTTTTCTTCCACACGTCAGCGACAGTCACGAGAACACTGGTTGACTTCTTTGTTGAGCATAGAGGGCAACTAAAGGTCCAGTTGGCTTGGCCAGGAAATATAATGCAGCATGTTAACAGGTGTGTATTTTTGCCTTGCCTTTAACTTGTCAAGATACATCTCTCTCTCTGTACAAATACGACTGTATTTATTTTTCTAGTCATGCCTGATCTGGTAGGCACTGTCTAGCGAGTCAGGACCCGACACTGCTTGCTTTTAGAGCAAGTGCAGGTTTGTTACTGCTTCAGGAAGTACTTCAGTTATTTCTTTACGGATGTATACCCAGCACAGCAGAGGTGGGTTGGTTGCTCGCACCGGGTCGCGGTCCATCGCTGGGCTCTGCTCCTGCCGCTGCTTCCACAGACGGGAGGAGTACGGGGGAGCTGAGTGAGGTGCTGCATAAGCAAAACATGGCTTATGGAAGAGCTTGCTCTTCTTGGCTAGCAAACAGGGATGCTGACAGACAGCTGCAGGGTGGCCCAAGGAAAGCTGTAATAAATCAAAGGAGGATAACGTCGCCACCTCTTTAGCAAATGCACGTGTGAGCAGGAGCCAGTGAATCATACTTTTCTGCATAAGGCACTACCTCTCCTGGTTAAAAACCAAAAGCATTCGGAAGGGGACCACAAGAGGCTATCAGTCAGAGCGCTGCTAAGGTTCTTTTGCACTCCCGGTCGTTACAGACTGACCGACCTGAACAGCAATCCTTGCCTTATCCAGGCTGTCAGCTGTCAGCGCTGATGGTCTCCAGGCAGTAACATTATTTTTTTCTTACGGCAAACCTGTGGCACTACTAGCACCCCAAACTAACATGCCTTTATTTTTTTCACAGATACTGGAAGAACAAACACTTGTCACCCAAGCGGCTGAGCACAGGTATTCTCATGTATACCCTTGCTTCTGCCATATGTGAAGAGATCCATTTGTACGGATTCTGGCCCTTTGGGTTCGACCCCAACACGAGGGAGGACCTCCCGTACCACTACTATGATAAGAAGGGAACAAAGTTCACGACCAAGTGGCAGGAGTCCCACCAGCTGCCTGCAGAGTTCCAGCTGCTCTACAGGATGCACGGTGAAGGACTGGCCAAACTCACCTTGTCGCATTGTGCCTAAGAACCTAAATCTTGAAGTGCCAAATGATTGTCTAAAAAGTGCCCAAAACTGAATTAAACATTCTTCAGATATAATTCTAGGAAAAAAAAAAAAACCACCCTAAAATATTTTCCATAATACAAAGATGCTTTTTAGTCACCCTTGTCACTGCTCATCAAAGGGTTTAAGCATATTTAGCAGTGCAGAAGCATTTATCAAATTCTGTGGATGCTATTCATGCAGCAGCAAAGTTGAAATATTTTGCATTTATAGATACGCCACTAAGTATGTTTTAAGATATTTTCATATTTTAGCATTCCACTAAATGCCCTACATCTCTTAATTTTATTGTCCCTTCCCGATTAGAATTAGAAAAGCTAATTTTAAAAGGTTTTGCTTCTCTTGCATATGTTGCTATCAATAGCTCTGCATACATATATTGCCGTGGCCAATTGAGAAAGCCACTCGGAACTCCAGTTCATCATCCCGTGCAAGTTCTTCAGTGTGGAACCTGATTTCCACCGCTTGCATATTTTCATATTTACTGAATTTTACATTTTTTTAAGAATAACGTGAAGAAGAAGGTCACAATATGGCTTGTACCTTTGCTAGGCATTTATATCGCTCTCAGAATACTGCAGCGCTTTAATTCAATTTGGGCCAAATCCTAGTCCAAATTAGCCAGGCTGAAACATGGTCATTCCCATCCGTGTGATACTATTTGGTCTTTTAGTTTTACAGTTAAACCACCGGGACAAACAGTATTAGGTTTCTCTGGAGACGTGTTGGGTGAGAAGAGCCCCAAACCCCAGCACGGGCACACCTCCCTCTGCGCCTGCTCTCCACACCCTCTGACGACGAGGGGTCCTTCGGGAGGACGATCACCCCGAGCGGGCAGCACGGGAGCTCCTGCCCATCCCTTTGCACCCACAGACCCCGCCGGCACGCCCTGTTCCCCCCTCCCTGCGTGCATGGTCCCGCTGCTGGCTGCACCCCGCAGCGCTGCGGGGCAAGGAGCCGGCCGGGCACGGCAGCCGCCCCGGTGANGGGCAGGGGTGCCCAGCCTGCCCTGCGCCCGGCCCCTGGCTCCACAAGCGGGGCTGGCTGGGCAGGGACCCACTGGCCGGGCAGCAACGGCAGCCGGGCACCGGGATTTTTAAAAATGGTTTCCAAAGGGAAGTGAGCGCAGCAGGAGCGCAGGGAAGAGGAAATACAGTTTCCAGATTTCCCCATTTACATCTCTAAATCCACGGTCAGACAACAAAATTAGTGGCCCCATTTTCCGGTCACCAACAGCCATCCGAGGCAGCCAAAGGAAGACATGGCTTCCTCAGTACTGCTGAAAACCAGGCTGTTTGTAGAGAGGACAAACCTTAGGGTCACTTATGGTTTGAAAATGTTGGCCATTTTGTCTCAGGATGAAGGAGCCTGTAAAATAACTGGGTTTCTTATTACAACAAGTATATTTACAAGTATTTTAACATTTTTCTACTATTCCGTATGATGCTGAGAACTGACTATACACTGAAAGAAGATGCAAAATCCAATTTAAAATCATACTTTTAAAATGGCACATTTTAATTTTTCTCAGCCTAAAGAGGCTAAGTCCTCCAAGCAGATGTAGGAGGCGAGGAAGGAGGTCTGGAGTACAACACCAAACCTGAGCGGCCCAGAGCATCTCCCGGTGCCCACCGCCGCCCCGCTGCAACACCGCAGCTCCGCCGGCCCCCAAAGCCGTGCCCCCGCCTCTCCCCTGCGCCCCGGGTGGAGGAGGAGCTGGAGGCTTTCTTCCCCATTTTAATTATCCCACATTTTCTGGCTTTTGCTTTTTCGAAGGCTGTTCAGGGCTGGGGCGCGCTGTGGAGGGGCTTGGGTCTCCCCCGTGCCGCAGCGTGCACAGACCCGCTCCTGACGGGAACCGCAGCGCTTCCCTCCGCAGCTGCCAAGCCTGGCTCAGCGTCCCTGGGAGCTCCGGCTGTCCGTGCTGTCGTGTCGGTCCTGCGCTCATCACCATTCCTAGAGCAGAGTACGACCTCTAGCAACTGTTATTATGAAGACATAGTCGTGTAGTGACGGTGGTGTCTTATGCCATATGGTGCCATATGAGTTGTTCTTGATAGTATCATGTATTATTTGTGTCGTAGTCGCACACGAGGGCCCGGGCCAGGGAGCGGAGTTCGGCTGTGCTGGGCGCAGACCCCTGCAGAGCACAAGGACAGGCTGTCCCCAGCGCTGGCAGCTGCCCGCGTCCCCGGGGGAAGGACTGAGTCCCCTCGACCCCTGCGGGCCCTGTCGGCGAGATTTGCGGGATCGCACCCACTGGACGCCCGGACCGCGTGTCCAAGCGGGCAGCGGGGAGCTGCTGGGGCCGGGAGCAGCCAGGCAGCACCAGTCCCGACTGGGTCCTCTGGGAACCCTTCTCTAAGTGCTGGAGCACACGGATTGTTTTTGCCCAAAACCAGAAAAAGAGAAATTGCACAGGGAAGGAAGAGTTCCGCACTAGTTGTTAATGAAGTACAGTAATTAATCATTTCCAACATCATTTCCTATTGAGCTGTACAGCAGATGCATGTTCGCTAAGGCAGGCGGATCACTTTGCAGGCCACTGAGGTGCATGGTGAAGGTGTGCCCGGCGGCCAGGAGCCAGCTCGGCAAAGAGCCCACCGGGGAAAAAGGGTCACCCCGAACCCCGAGTGATGCCTGTTGGCTTGTGCTTAATACCAGATGTCTTAACTGAGAGGCATTTTATCAATTTCATGTAGGGAGCGATCATTTTTAATCAGCAAATTAAAGATGTGAACTATTATCATTATATTAGCATGAAAGTGGAGGCCAATGTGCTCTATACAATTTTTGGCTGCTGGCTCCCAATGGGAAATTGCACTGGCAGATCCTGCTTGGCTGCTGCACGGCATTTACATGACATAACTACTTTAAATTAGATGTAGTCACAAGTAAATATTCATTAGCCTAAACAAACGTATTTCCATCCGTGCACCTCGTGTGCCTCCAGGAGGCCCTTTTTGCAATGGGGATGCTCAACCCGGGGCGAGATGGTTCATTGCACATCTCCCCCGGCGGCTCCACGCTCCTCGTCCCCTAACAGCAGCGGGAGGCTGGGCAAGGGCATTGGATGTTAGCACATCCAGTGTGGAAACAGATGAACCTGCCCTGTAACTGCATAGTGAGACTGGGATGGGAAGGTCTCCAGAGTCAAACTGGCCGCTGGTGCACTGTGCGATGCTGGGAAGCCATATGGGATGGGCCACCTGCTGTGACCCAACCCTGGCCCAGTGTCCCCAGGGAGGGCTGGTGGCAGAAGTGGATTTCCCCGTGCTGAAAGTGCTGCAAGAGCTTGCGTGGCTGCCGCACCTGAGCGGCAAAGCTTGCGTGGAGCTGGTTCGGATGGAGGTGCAGCATCCTGCCTCTCCCCATGTGGGAGGAGAAGGCATCAGTTCTGGCATGGCCTCGGGCCTCGGTCAGTTGTTCCTGAGCAGTGCACGTCGTCTCTCAGCTCAAACTACAACTTTAGAGCATCCGGGAGAGAAGATAAAACATAAAAATTAGAAGTTGAAACCAAAAACCTAAATCGCCCCGGGGTAGTATTTTAATTTTTCATAATTTATTTTTTTTAATTTGATTTTCCTTCCTAATCGCAATGAACTTGGGAAAATTGCCCACAGTTGGAATTTCTCTTCTCCCCACAACTCGCACCCCCCAGCCTGTTTCCCACGGCTGTGCTCGGGAGGTCTGCGACACCCCACTCACCCCGAGCCCGGAGAGCACCAGGGATGCAGCACCACACGTGCCCGCAGGTTGTGGAGAAGATGGCAATGGAAAGGTGTTTTAACGCACGGTACCTTAATTTGATCTTGCTTAATTTAAGCAAACGGAGCGTCTCCCTCAAGTTCGTCCCGCTTGCGGCAAGGTCCCGTTATGACTGAAGGCAGCAGACCCCGCTGGGGGGTCTCTGGGGGGAGCCCCGGCGCTCTGCAGCCCCCTCCCACCCCAGAGAGGGACGGGACCCCCCAGCCGTCCCAGGGGACGGCCCTCGCAGCACAGCTGGAACTTTCCAGAGGCACAAAGAGGCACCGAGTGCGGAGAAGGACGCACGAAAACGACTGCAAATATTCGGAAATGGGAATACAGAAAAATTATTGACAGAGCGCCATATTATATCATTGATTTTTAAGCAAAACTCCCCATCGATTTTTCAGAACCGCATTGAACATTTCAGAATCATTGATTTTAACGGGGAGTTCTGCCCCAAAATCAATGGCGCAATACAGCCCAAAGTAAATTGCTTCTTAGTATCAATATTTTTTGTCCGAGCTGTTGCAGTGTGGAAAAGCATCTTAAAATGTGCATCTTTTGTTTTTGCCTGTTTTCTTAGGTGCTCTTTGAATTCTGCTTTTGTAGAGAGACCAGAGGGGAAGGGCGGCTTGTGCTGGCTGGTGGGACCAGCAGCGGCCCAGGGTGGGCTCTGCTCCCCCAGGCAGGGAAAGACCCTCCTGATGCCCTACGGTCAGACTGGGCTCTTCCCCAAACCCCCATTTTCAGGCTGGTTTTTCTTGTAGGACCTCGCGTTAGGGCACTGTACATCCCAGAGCAGCAAAAGTGGGGTGACCCCCCCCCAGTGTTTGCTCTGACAGGTCTGGGCTCGGCGCCCTTGTCTCGCTGTGCCAGCCTTATGGCACATGTAATTCTGGTCTTGTAGACAATCAGGTCTCCCTTTGAGCTGGAGGAAGTCAGTGCCGGGTGGCGGCGGGGAGCCGGCGTCCCTCAGCTCAGAGGTGCCCTCAGAGAAGGTCCAGGCTTGGCCGCTCACGGTGGGCTGCAGCACTTCAGGAGGAAGGCGATAGGTTGTGGTGGGGTCTGCTGGAGAGGTGAGGACCAAAGGGTGCAGAGAAGACAGCGGCTGAGGGGGAGAGGCTCTCTGGATCTGCCTCGCTCCGGCAGAAAATGCCTTTCCATTAAACACGCAAGCTGCTCCCCTCCAGCGAATGCGGCTCCCCGGGGCAGAGAGGTGCCGGCTGCCGCCCTCCCTGCTCAGGACAGTAAATGGCACCTGCATTCGGTCAGTAGCACCTTGGCTGGACTCTTCCTTCCCTTCTGTTTGGCCCAAAATCTTCCTGCCTCTGTCTACCTAAACAAATTCCTGATGGTTCAGAGAAAACACCCGCTATCACTACTGAACGTCTAGACAAGTGAATATAGCTAATGAAAGTATGCGTAATGCAAGGTGATCAATATTTGTAAGTACCAAACATTTTAGTTTACAAAATCAAGAGAATTCCTCCTGACTAGCTCCAAGGGAAGGGTCCGTCAGGACGCAGACCCCACTCGGCCCTGGCCTGCCAGGACAGCGTCCCACACACTGCGGGCAGCCGGAGGCGAGCGGTGGCCGCATCCTGCTCCAGCCCCTCTGCCGAGGGGATGGGTGCTGAGGACCCACACCCGCAGCAGGGACCGTCAGCGGGAGCTCGGGGCGGGCACCATGTGGGGCTGGGTGCTGCGGCCGGGGGGATCGGGCCGCCGGGCAGGGGATGTGAAGAGGGGCTGTACATAAGAGTGGAAATACGTGCGTTACCTTCTCTTTTATACATCTTGGGTTTGTATTTTCATTGCTTGCATCTTTTCAGTGAATGGTAGCAAGATACATTAAAACAAAGTCATTTTGGCTACTGGTTTTAATTGTGGAGTATACCAAAAAGCAAGCATTTGTGACATATAACTAACTGTGAATGGAGGTTGCAAAAACAAATCGTTTAGAAAAAAAACAGGTTTTCTGTAAATGAACGTGTCTTTATTCTAATGGCTATACAGTTCAATGCCTGATGGAGTTGTTTTCAATAAAAAAAGATAAAAATTTTTAAAAAAGAAAAAAAATGCCATAATTGTAATAAAGGATTCATTATTTAACAGCCATACTAAAAGCATTATTTATTTTTAAATGGCTAGTGTTCATGAAGGGCCAGGGCACAGTCTCAGGTGGACAGCAAAGCTGCTCATGGTGTGAAGTACGTTGCAAGCAAAGCTGGTGTTCAGCCTTGCTCCCCCAGAGACCCTCTGTGGCATCGGAGGGACCGGGATCGGGCCCGCAGGCTGACGTGCTTCGTACCAGCTGTGGCCCCAGCCCCGAGGCCCGAGCGTGACCTGCACGGCGCATCGTGCCTGTAAATATGTGGGCACGCTGGTGAGCAAGGCCCTGGCTCTTCTCGTGGCGGAGTACCGCATCCTCCTCGTGAGCATCGTTTGTGGAGAACAACGCGACGATTCATTTGGGATCTCTCAGCAATGTGATTCTTTGGTGTGAATGTGCCTGCAACATTGACTCGTGCCAAAACACAATATTGAATGCATTGTTTTTAAATAAAATGTTTTATTGTGCATTGAAAGTCTGTAAAACTCAGCTGCGTCTGCTTCTTCCTTCTTATTATTTCCTGAACTGCTTACTGCCAATAATAATGACAGGCCCGCACTGGGAGGGTTTCCGTGCTGCAGGCACACTCTGCTGAGCACCAGATCGTCATTTTAATCAAGAAGCCTTCCGTATTTTAAAGGATACGCTGTGGGGTTGGAAATGTGCTCATATTGTATGAAAGCATGCCACGGATACTCCACCCTAGCAAAATCTGAGCACGGCTTCATGCCGCCCAAGTTTTATTTTAGGTGCTGGACTAACAGGAGTCAGTCGTGAGAGAGGTAAGGTTTTGGTGGCAGGCCCCCGCTCTTGCTTCCTCTCAGGACACCCGTGACAGATGCTCTGTGGTCGACACAGCATGTGCTTTGCTCAGCCCCGTGCCTGGCGTACGGATCTCCATGGAGGGCCCCGGTGCTGCCCGAGGTGCACCCCAACGTCTGCCTGGCCGCGCTCACTCACTCACTCCCCGTGGTCTCAGCCCCACATCTCTCGGTTTCGGCCCCACATCCCTCGGTTTCAGCCCCACATCCCTCGGTTTCAGCCCCACATCCCTTGGTCTCAGCCCAACAGCCCCAACAGCCCCGCATCTCCACAGCCGCCTCGGGACAGGCAGACCGGCTGCTGCTATCCTGGCCCCCCACGACACCCGGCCAACAGGCAGAGTTCCCCCGCCTCCTTTGGCACCACGCTGATGAGCACAAATTACCCTTCATGCTAACGAGCCCAAACAGCTAATGCGCTCTCCCACTATAACTGATGGTTTTTCCTCCTGAGTGGGTACATATAGAGACTATTCGCAGATTCAAAGACACTTACCAGCTCGACAATAATCCAACTGAAATAATTATCCACAATACCGCACATGTCAAAAGGGAGCAAAGTCCCCTTTTCAGAAAAGTTCCCAAATTCGAGGTCGCTGCGGGTGGGATTTTCCATAGGGGATGGAGATCCCTGTTGCAGAGAGACTTCACGCACCCCAGATTAGAAGGAAACCCCGGCTCACGTGGTGCAATTAAAACTCACCAGCTCTTAGGGGTCCCAGGGGAAGCCGCCTGCAGCCGAGCCCCTCCCCTGGGGTCTGCCGGTGCCGTGGGAAGGCACGAGCACCCGGGTGCCCTTCGTGTGCCCTGCTCCCGACAGCTGCTTTGGGATGAGCTGCCCAGGGAGTCCAGCCCCATGCACCTCCGGCCGGCTACTAGCAATAACACAGAGTAAAGTTTGACTTACACATTTTTCACTTTGAGCTGGTATATGGAGTTCTAGTTATTCTGTTTCCATGCAAGCTCCAGGCGTATTTTATGGCAGTGAAACCGATGTTAAGTAACACCAAAAATGCCCCATGAAAAATCCCCACATGGGAATAACTTACCCGCGGAAATACTTGCATGGGTTAGCAACCGCAATCGGCATGAAACAAACACCAATGGTGTGATTGGGAAGGACCGTGGCCCATAATAGCGTTTAATGGGTTCCTATCTGCAGACACGTCGGCTTTGTTCTCAAAGAGTGAAAAGCACCATCCCAGCCAAGCAGCAGGCAAAAACCTGCATGTCCCTGCCGGCCCCGCAGCTGGGAAGGAGCCGGCAAGCCCAGGGCTGTGTGGGGGTGGCGAGGAGGGGTCTCTGGGGCCGCTCTCAGGCTCTCCTTCAGTGCAGGGAGCCCTGCAGGGTGAAGGGCTCTCTTGGGGCATCACCGCACAGCAGCTCCCCACCTGCTCCTGACCACCTCACCCGGCTGACCTGCCCTGGGCTTGCGGCCGGCGCCCTCTCTTCTGCAGACCCAGGCGGGGATCCCCATCCCTGGCTGTGACGTTAATTATTCCCAACCGCGCTTCTTCGGGCTCCTCCTTACCACATCGCAGGATCGTTCCGAACTCTGATCCCGACCTCCAGCACGCTCGCAGCCCCTCCCAGCTGAGTGCTGCCCACCAGTTTAACAAGCGCGTTCTCTACCCCACCATGCCAGCTGCTAATGAAAATATCGGATAGTAGCTGGCAAGGACAGACTCCCGCAGAACCCTTCCCAATACCTCCTCCCATCTTGACGGCGAAGGACCGATAACAGCCTCCGCTCCCCACTGGCAGCTTTGCCTCCCCGTAGAGCAGCAGAACAACTCTCCTCGGTCACCTTCTCACCATTAACAACTCACAGAAAGTATTATTGGTGCTTTTGAACTCCCTTGCTAGCTGGCTTTCATTTGTGCCTCAGGCTTTCTGATAGTATCCCTACTTTTTTTGGTGCTATTCTTTTATACTCATCCTTAGCCATCGACTACACACCACTTGCGTGTGCTGAGGTTTTTCTGAAGAGTTTGTGACCAAGTTGCTCTCCCAGCACCCTTCCCGTCGTCCTGCTGCACCTGGTCAGAGTGGGCTTGTGCCCTTGATCCCCTGTCTGCAGGTGGCTGCCAGACATGCTGAGCAACTTCTCTTCTGCTTTTCACGGGCTCCCACCCTGCCGCTCTCTGCATGCGGGTGCTGCGAGCAGCGGTGAGCGTGGGCAGTGGCACCCTGGGCAGCACGCAGCAGGCAGGCAGGGATTTTGAGGGCTAAACTGTGGACTCCAGGACCTGTGTTCTGCACATCAGCATGTCAGCTTTTCTGTGGATCTGGCCTTAAACAAAAGGCTTTACTGGAAAACATCAGAAGAGTTGCCAAAGGCCTTGTTTATTGCTCCCAATATTTCATTATACAGTGCAACACGCTTAGTGTGATGGATCAAATTCTGCACTCCCATGAAATGGGCGTTACAAGGCATGTAAATCAGTACACAGCTTGGCTCAGGGTATTTGTTCATTAAAGTGAATTACATTCCCAAGAACATCTTATAACCCAGTTCCATTACCTATAAAACACTAGTAAGGAGAGATTGCCCTGCTTTAGCCTGAGAGTTTTACCTTCTGTTCCACTGGACGTGATAGCACAGCAGCCCTTGACCTTGAGGACAGCACTCCTGATGCCTCCTCACCAGACCCTGCAGCAGGTGGCAGCCCCTGGTGAGCTCTCGGACGGGGGGATGTCCATAGAAGGGGCCGACCAGCCGGCGTGCACCGTGGCAGAGAGCAGCTGACAGCCCCAGCGGTAGGACGTGCCAAGGAGCCCTGCCAGGGACAGTGCCTGCACCCGGCCGAGGGTGCAGCTGGCTCGCCGGGGGGGCTGGAGGCTGCCCCGAGCCCTGGGGGTCAGCAGCCGCTCTTTTCCTGGTTTTGCCTGTGTCAGTGGATATTTCAGTGGACTCACGCCCATTTGAGTGCAGCCTGAGCCATGACCCTTTTGGCCTCCTTGCAGGTGGGTCTGGAGCCCCAGGAGCTGCCATCCTGCTGTGTCAGAGCCGATCAATCCTTCCTGCTCTGTTTCTGCCTTGTGGCCAGTTCCCAGGCCAAGAGAGGACTTGCTGCTTGCCCCAACACTGCTTGGTGTCCTTACCGGCTGCTGGAGGAACTTTGTCGTGGATTTTTGTAAGTTCACGTAAAGCGATAGACTCTCTCAGGCTGGCAGGGGCTGTAGCAGACCCTTCGCCAGAGGTGCATTGCACTGCCCCAAGCATGTCGCATGTGCTGCAGCTGAAAGGCAGTGCTGATTGATTTAAGGACTTCAAGGTTTTAAACTGACCGATTTAAGGACTTGTACTGCTGCAGAAACCGCTGCCTTATTTTTAAGTTCTCATAGTGGTTATTTCCCCACCATTAAAAATGTGCTTTGGATGTCTAGTCTTTTATTACAGGCAGATTGTGGATATGGGATCCTTTTATGCCTTTATGAAATTAAGAGGATGTCCAGTAATGGGAACGTTCTCCCTGTACCTACAGATCCCTCTTTGCTGCCTATTTCAGTGCCTGTGAGAGCAGTGCCGGCGCGTCCTGGCTCCCTCCCGTCCCCCTTGAAGACTTACCAAAGCCCCAGCGGCGGTGGGGCTCTTTGGGAAACACCAGCCAGGCGGGAGCTGCGCCGGTTCTCCCTCTAACTGCTACTGAAGCCTGAACAATTGCCAAATCCATCTACATTGTCAGCGTTTATTGCCTAGCAATAGTCGCTATGGGATATTTTGGGGATACCAAACCCCAAAATTATGTAAAAAGTGACAATTTCGGTGCTAACCAGAATATCTAAAAATTCTAAGCGGTTTCCAGCAACTCTTTGTAAAATCATATATACGAAAACAAGAAATCAGCTGTCACATAATCTGGTTCCCTCTCAGTTAACGCAGTAACAGTATTCTACAACACGTTTTATACTACTTCATTCAATCTGATTTTAAATACAATGGCTGACTGCCGAGGCAGGAGGAACGTTGGGGTAAAACTCGCACGGAGGGGGCTGACTGAGACCTGCCCACGGTGGCCAACGCCCTGTTTCTCGGAGCATTTCTGCTCTCTAAGTGTGGCGGGTATTCAAACCCACCTCAGGACATCTCTGTCTAGGACAGCTTGTTCTGGATTTGTTCTGGTGCACAGATTGCTCTGGAGAGGTTTGCCTGGCCGGCACAGCACAAATGCAAGTCAGCTCCTGAATAACCTTTGTCACTCTTGTGCGCATCAGGCACTCTCACCACCAAAACATATTTAAACCCCACACTCCCGTACAAACTGGAGGGCTCACTGTGCTGGTACATCTGTGTGGATGTTTCCAGAGCAGGGCTAATAGTTTGGGCAACCAGTTATTAATCTTTGAAAAATGTTTTAGTAGGTAACGTTTAGTGCAATATAAATGAAAAAGCATTAGCTGTCTATGCTACTTGCATGCTTTCCGTCACTAATATCTAATGTATCTAACATATTTATCCTTGAAATGATCATGGGAGAGAGGCAGGTGCCACTGTCTCCATTTGAGAGGCAGGACACTGTGCAAAGTGTGGGAGGGGAGCAGCCAGGTCTTAACTGTGGGGTGCACCCATTGATGTGTTTTGTCCCGTCCTGCCCGCGTCACCAGCACCGCCGCATCCCCCGCCTGCCGGCTCTCTCCACACCAGTGTCACCGTTTCCCAACACTTCCCACAAACCAAACAAGCTGGGGCCCTCCTGCTCCCAAGATAAATATTGGAAACTGGATCGAGTTTTAATCTTTAACCATGGCCCTCGCCAGCCAAGTGTGCCATGAGCCACGCCAGGACGGCCCCGCTGCCCCTCTCACAGCGGGGGCCGGGGTGCACCGAGCCGGGGCTGTCCATGAGAGGCGTGGAGCAGAAACCTCTAAGCACGCAACCACTCACCTGCTGCCCCGGCCCCTGCCTCCACCTGGCACCTCCTGGTTTCTCATACTGTGCCACGGGGGCTGCAACCCCCATCCCTGAAAGAGCTGCTGTTTCTGCCTGGCGAGGACGCCCAGGGACAGGGAGCACTTGGGCTGGAGGCTGCTTGCAGAACCCCTAGCAAGAGCGACCCTGCCAAGTACCACTCAGGCTGGGATTTATTGCCCCATAACCCAATTTCTGGTGTAGTGATGGGAGAGGAAAAATCCTTTCCTTCATCTTCCCACTGATAAATCTGAGGAAGGCTCCCCAGACCCTCTGCCCCTCAGTGCCAGGACCGGAGGGCGCTGGCAGCGGAGGCAAGCAGCCTGGCCAGGATCTCGCTTCCCCCAGGTAGCCCCTGAGCCATTTTTCCTGTTTATCAGTTTGCACTGATAAAGCTGGATACAGCTTTCTCAGACCTGTTTTACCCTCTAAACTGCCCCCCCAAAAAAACTCTGGGAAAAAAAATCCCATATTGTCCAGCTGTTTTTTTACTTCTAAATAACTGAAATCCTGTCTGGGAGGAGAAAAATCACAAGGAAGGTTGCTTCTGCTTCTCATGAGCAAAACTTAGTCCCCGCGCAGCAGATACACCTGGGGCCAATACAAGTTTAAGTCCCCTCTGGACCCATGTCCAGCCATGCTGCCGTCACTGGGAAGACATCACGGGGGGCTGGAGCTGGCCCCTCTGCCCTCTGCAGAGAAGAACAGACTTGCGACAGCAATTTCAAAATACCAAAAGAAAACACTTGCAATATTTGTTTAAAAGCAGGTGAAAATTATGTGTGCCGTCCCTGGCCAGCTCGAGCTAGCTATTTTAAGGGAAAGCTCATCCGTGCCTGTGCCACGTCCTGCACTAACGTGAGCGGGGTGCGCAGGGCTGTGAGCACAGGTGATGAATCCCTGGACTCACCCTTTTATGGGCGGTTTGGGTCAGCCGGCCAGTTTTGCAGTGCTGAAGGGCCAGGGCCTTCTCTTCCCCGTGCTCAGAGATGGGTGTGGGTGCTGGAGGAAACTGCAGAGTCAGACCCCTGGTGAACAAAAGAGGAGAGGAATTAAAATTCAAATACCTAGGGGAGCCACAGCCAAAAAAAGAAGGATGCCAAGCAAGAAAGCCTGGGGTGAATGCAGCCAGGCCAGGTCAGCCCCCAGGTCCATCCCGTTCCGCCGGCTCCGGGGCACTGCACCGCTGCCTGTTTCAGGGGAAGCAAGGGCACCCGGCAGCGGCACGGGGAGTCCTGGCTGCAGGCAGGGAGAAGGAGGAAAGCTAACAAAGAAACCTCCCTCCCCCCAAGAGCGGAGGGGAAGCCTCTGGCAAAGGCAGCCATGCACGCAGGGAACGCCGCTTCCCGCTGGGCAGCCGAAGCTCGTTAGGCTGGAAGCAGCAACTGGCCGCCACAGCTCTCCGCCACTGCTCCTGCAAGCCGTGCCCACGGCCGCTGCCAGCGACACAGCTGACGGGAGGGGTTTGTTTGGCGTGGGTGCCCGAGGACACCCAAGCACCCTCTATCTCACGGGGGAAAGGTTTAACGGGCGCGGGGGCCTCGGGGAGCCCCGCGGCGGATGCCGAAGCAGGCAGCACCCACGGGGCAGAAGGGCAGAGCTCTCCCTCGCGCTGTCTCCAGCGGGGCTGATGGCAGCCCTGGGCTTCGCAGCCCCCACGGAGCCGCAGCCCCCTGGCAGCGCCCGCGCTACCCGCTGACTGCGAGGCGGCAGGCAGAAGACAGGCAATGCGGCACACAAGCAGAGCCACACCACGATGTACCCGCCGTGTTGGTTACAACTGCGCTGTGCGCTGATATTTGTACGTTTGTAGGTTGATTACCGGGAAGATTTTGACATCCATTTGGCAAGATGCCAGAATTAGACACCACCATGTGTAATATAACATAATCACGGAACACAATCATCAGGCACAGGTTTAGAAAGAAAAGGTCAAAGTCAGGCCTTATTGCCTGAATTTTGAAAATATCATTTTGTCAGAAAAAAAAAATCAGTTTCGCATCTTTCCTCTGTTTGCTTAAAGGGAGCATAATGGATGGAAACGACAGGCGTGGCCCAGCCCTGCGAAGGCGCTGGCAAATGCCCCTTCCACCTGCACACCCCCCTTGCCAGCCTGCAGCCCCGCCGCGGCGGGCACACGGCCGCTCCGCTCCCTGCTGCCGGAGCACTGCTGCTGTCGCTCTGCCGAGACTGGTTGTTCCTGCCTCTTGTCCAAAAGAAGCCAGCAGCCTGCCAGCCCCTGTTGAGCCCCTGAAGGGAAGCCGGGGTAAGCCACATTGCCGGTGGGCATTGACCAGAATGGGAGCCTTGATTTTTTTTTTATTTTTAGGATAGAAAACTCTGCAGCACTTTAAGCAAATAGCGTAACCTAAAGGCAGTCAAAATGCACCCAGCAATTAATAATTACAGTAATAGCGACCAGTTCTCACAGAGAGCAGCTGTCCAGTTCGACTCAAAATGCTTAACAAACCAGCTCGTCTTAAAGATGGGGGAGACTCAGGCTCAGGAAGCTGGGAGTGACAGTCCCCAGCATCAAGCGATATATATTTACCTGCAATTGTAATAAACCACGATATTATCCACAAATCTCAGGGTTCCTGCTGGGTTATGGAAGTTCCGAGCCTCGTGCCTGCCGGCACAGACCCCACGAAAGCCAGGTACCACCCCAACTAACAAAAAGAGGGGCTAGCTGTCTGCTGAGAGAGCTGAATGCAGCTGGCTTTTTGAAAGAAAAGGGAATCAATACACAATCAAGTAAAACAGTGCAGTTCGGTTTTTGTTCAACAAAAAGTTGTATTTCATTTAAGTTATGAAACGTGTTAGAAGATCTTTGCAATCCTATGGAGCTAAAATTCAAAGTATGATTAATCTTAATTTCTAGGTAACAGTTCCCACTCTGTAAGAGTACTGGTTAGTTCCCAGGAACGGCAGGAGGGGATGGAGTTGAGTATCTAAAAAAGCATGTCCTGCCACCAGCTCACACTTGTGTGACACGGTTTGAGCAGGGGTTGGAGTGCCTGGTCTCCAGAGCTACCTTCCAACCTCAGCTCTTCTGGGAAAGAGGAAGGGGAAAGGGAAGGGGAAGGGGAAGGGAGAGGGAAAGGGAAAGGAAAAAAGGAACGGGATGCCAACACATCTGCGGCACCTGGCTCCCATCGGGGTCTGCCCACCCACTCCCCTCCCCGCTGCCTACCGCGGCACCTCCGCCTCCTGAGGGCTGCACTTGCCTCTCTTTTCCCCAAATCAACTGCAACTTTTGCCTTCCTTTAGGAAGGACAAAAAGATTTCACGCATAACTTGCCCTGAACAAAGGCACCTCACGCCAGGGCTCTTTTCTTCTTCTTCCTTGCTTTTTTCTTTTCCACCACAGGCTGACAATGGCAGGGGTAGCTGGGGTGGGGGGAGTTTCATTTTATACCCATTTGCTTAGTGCCAAAAAGCAGCTTGGAAATACCACGAGCTCCAGAGACACACGGGGACGGCAGTGTGGAGAGAATCGGACCGTTAGCCTTTGGGATCCTTAGTGGAAATCTATAGGGAAACTGGGTGCTATCATACACAACCTGTCTGTAAAGAGACTCCGGGTGCCCTGGCGAGGGGCCTGGTAACGAATGATGTCTTACCTTGGAAGAATATACAATACAGCCATTTCTGGGCTGGAGTTAGTCATTCTCACTCACCAGCTGCATTTCTTCACAAGCCCCACGGTATTTCTGCATGTCGCAAAGCAGAGGGATGCCCAGCACCCATCCCTGCCTGTACCCGGGCCCAGGCGGGTTGGCTCAGCACGCTGCCCACCGCACTGCCCACCGCACTGCCCACCCCGCACTGCCCACCCTGCCCACGGCTCCCCGCAGCCCCCCGCCATACCGCCCCTGCACACCTCTCCCCCTTGGCCATTTTTGAATTTTACTCCCCGGTGTCCAACCCAGGCTGAACTCTATGCCATACCTGGGGGACAGGGGGCTCGGGGGCCTTCGGGGCCGTGAGGCGGGCGCAGCTCAGAGCGATGCTGGCTGCCAGTAACAGGCGGGATCGGCACGGGGGCTCGCAGCTCACGGCTCCGAATCGATGGCCCTGCAATCGCGTGCCAGATGGTTTCGGCAAGGGCAAACACAAAATAGTTGAAACCCGCCGCTGGCTGCGATGACGCCGGTTTGCGCCTCTCGGCTCGGCCTCCTCGGAGCGGAGGTGTGCTGCCGCGCCTGCCGGCTGCAGGGGCTCGGGGAGGGCCTGGGGAAGCCGCTCGTCCTCAGAAAGGGGGAAGACGTGCGTGTGCGTGTGTATGGCGGGGGTGCGTGTGCATTAGTGAAAGGAATCGCGCAGTTGTGTGAGAGCAGACTGACACGGGGACACAGATTTCTTTTGCGACCGCATCAGTTCATTTCACTGCTGTACGTTCATGATGCATTTTTACTAAGCCGTACTTTCTGCCATATTTAATGCAATTAATAACGCAGATCAGCGCTGCGCCTCGGTTTAAAAAAGCAAACAGTGAAGCAGAAGAGCGCGGGTGCCGTTAGCCGGCCGGGCGCCGCGGCTCTGCGCGCACCTCTCACGCTGCTCCGCCGGGGAAGCGCCGAGC